>JAKTWV010000005.1:93502-371904 GCA_030582235.1 Ruyongia ponderosae | reverse complement strand
ATTTATGTGATGCAGAAATGAAATGCTGGACAAAGATCATTAATAATTATTATTATAAGTTTAACAAATTTGATTATATATGGGTTGATAGATTCAATTCACCATATGTCAAACTAAGTGATGAATTAAAGGGAAAATAATGTCGATAATTATAATATCAATGAATCGAGTAAAAACTATGAAAGATGGTGGTAACAGCAACAGCAATCGGTGGAAGATTATACGACAGCTAGTATAAAGAAATGATCATTCATTAATCAACGAGAACAATGCCTGCTTCAAGGCTAAATATTCTCAACATGAAAAGTTTTAATCAAAATCATCATCATAAAAGAGGCTCTCCTATCAGCCAAAGTTGATTATAACATCTGGTCATATATTTCAAACGGGTTAATACTTAAGAAAGCAATGACATACACATCAAGAGCACCAAAACAAGTTGTTTCAAAGTTGGAGGGACTTCCTTCTGCTGTGATTGAAAGAATCTTCTTTTTCTTAGATAGGTTGGTCGACATTGTCAGCTTATTGGAAGCACTTTCAGAAGGTCAGAGGTTTAAAGCCTTTTCAAGTCTTATCTGTATTTTATATGACGAGAGGATAATTCGTGAGAAAGAGACCCGATGGTCACCAATAAAGAGTTGGATTGAGAAGCGAATTATAAAGACAAAGAAGATACAAAGCCAAAACAACAGGACAGAAATACAACAAAAGTTGGGAAGAGACGAAGAATGGATGAATACAACTCTCCACCGTTACATAGCTGACTACCCAGAGTTTTCTGGCCCAATATGCAGAAAACCTGGAGGACACAATCCATTCGATTTTAAGGTGAAAATCTGTATTTTCCTTCCATATAGTTCAATGCCAGTTGGATCTGAGTTATTTTGGAGTTATATGATACCCAACCCGGTGGTAAGAACATTCATAAGTCTTCCCACAAACAGCGAGTCTCTCCTTTTAGGCATCAATTTTGAGAACAGTGTCTGGAGTCCAGCTTCATCAATTCGTATGCTGAATTTCCCTCGTTTATACCGCTTCTCTGATCTTTACGGTCTACACTTTCCAAACCTCGAGACATTGACCACAATTGAGCGTCCCAAAGATACCAAGAAGTACATATGCTATTCTCAGGCAAGAAAGAAAGTTGGCTGCACTTACAGGCATTCTGAATGCTGCAATTTGGGTCGTTTATTTCCCAAGCTCAAAAGTATATCATTACCTGGTTACAGAACAATGCAATCCGTTCTTGAAGTGGGAAATATGAATTTGAGACATATAGAGAACTTGGAGGTCCCAGGTGCATCTATCACGCTCAGTCAATACAGCTGCAAAGATTCTACTATCAAGGATGCCAGGTTATTCGAAATAGTCAGTGATTTTTCTTGGGACTGCTTGACGAATTGGCGAAGAGAAGTCATTAAAGATTCTTATAGTGAGACTTTATATGAAGGAGATGAGTTCTTTGTTGATGACAAACTTTCATCAATTTTGGTGAAGGCTGAAAAATGTGCTGGAAGATGTAGTAAAGATAGTTTGACTAAGTATCAATTTGAGTTGATGATCAAGGGACCTGTGACTCAGTCAATCCTAAAATGTATCAAAGTGAAGGCCAATCATAGAGAATATAACTCAAAAGGCCGTCATCGATGGGTGTACTGTTGTGGAGCTAATCCAAGATTAGAATTCAACGACTTCGAAGATGTTGTTGGTTATTGGACCCCAAGCAACAAAACCATTGAGAGTATATCAATCATTGTTAACATTTCAACAGGATCAATTGATCCCATTAATGGAAGTCTTGAGCCAGCAGTTTTTTCTGAGTCTCTTCATATAGCCTTCCAAGATAAATGATCAATGCGATGAGTATCTGTATGTATGATCTTTCTATAACGAACAGTACCTTTACATGCAATTGGAATGAGCTGATATTCAAGCGGTTATGCTTTAACAATAAGTACGTACGGGCTTAATATATAAATTATAGAATATTCATTATAGGCGTCGATATAATGTAATCAAATACCTTTCTATATGCAGTGAGTTGAGGGACTCGAGAGGGAATAATGTACATCAAAATTAATAACAATATCAAGGATCAACTTGATGAAAATATGTTTGAGTTGAAATGAAGGGAGGAACAGATATGATTATGAATTATGAATTATGAAAGAATTATTAGTGTGATATTTGAATCAGGGTGGAGAGCTTGAATGCAAAAATATAAAATATGCGATTATTGAGAAGCATCATTCATTTCTTTGATTGAACCCAAAGTACCAGCAGAGACTGGAACAAACTTCATCTTCTTATCAGTGATTTTGGTCAATCCCCAGAATTCATCTGTATCAGTAACTTTACCAAACCCACCACCACCTGGTGTCAAAACCTTCAAGATATCACCCTTTCTAATTTCAACTTCTGATAATGAAGGCAATTGAATCCATTGAACTATACCATTGCCTCTGTTTCTAGCCAAGTAATTCTCACCCTTCTTACCATCATCACCACCATAGATACCCCATGGGGCATAAACTCTTCTTTGTGTAACTAATGATAAATGGACTGGAGAATTGAATTGAATTTCTCTAATCAAACCATCACCACCACGGAATTTACCATTACCACCACTGTTTTCTCTAATCGAATATTGTATCAATAAACATGGATAACGTAATTCCAAAACTTCAGGATCTGTAATCTTAGTATTGGTCATATTCGTTTGAGTACCAGAGAATCCATTAAATCCATATCTTTCACCATCTTTTTCAATAATACCAGCACAATTACCTTGTCCAATGGTCTCAGTATATCCAAACCCCTTGATCATCTCCCCCTTCTCATTCTCACCACCAGTACCAAAATTCAACCCATTCATACACCCACCAGTGGCAGAGGTCATGGCAAAGGCCTTGAATAAACAATCTGTGATTCTTTGGGATGTCATACCATTACCAGCACAGACAGCAGCAAATGGAGATGGATTGATCAAACTGTTTTCTGGAATGATGACATTGACTGGATCCAAACAACCTTGATTCAATGGGATATCCATATCAACAAGACATCTCAGGACATAGATGACAGCAGAAAATGTAATGGATCTTGGGGCATTCAAATTACTGTATGATTCCAAACTTGTACCTGTGAAATCCACAGTTGTTGAACCATCCTTGGCATCAATATCAATCTTGACTTGGATCTTAGTACCGTCATCCATGAAATCTTCAGCAGTCAATGGTAAACGATCAGCATGCTTGATGGCATATTCCTTCAAGAAGGTTCTGACGGCAATAGCAGCAGTTCTCTTGACGTTACCCATGTAGAATAAGACGGTTTCTGAACCATATTCATTGAATAATTCCTTCAATAGATTGATACCACGTTGATTTGATGCGATTTGAGCCTTTAAATCAGAAATATTATCATCAATACTTCTTGTACCACTAACACCATGAGATTTTGGAACAGTTGTGAAATGATGATGCAAACCTTCATAATCAAATTTCCCATTATCCACAATCTTCCAAGTTTCAATATTAACACCTTCTTCATAAATCTCACGTGCGTATGATGATGATGAACCTGGAGCAGACCCACCGATTTCTGAATGATGAGCACGAGATGCCACAACGAATTGGATCTTTCCCTCATAAAAGACTGGTGAGACGATTGTTAGATCTGGTAAATGAGTACCACCAACAGCTGGGGAATTTGTACATAAGATATCACCTTCCTTTAATTGATCACCCCAATGGTTCAACTGATAATTGATGGCAGAAGACATGGAACCAAGATGAACAGGAACATTTGGAGCATTCGCACATAAATTACCTTCATTATCAAACAAGGCACATGAAAAATCCATTCTTTCCTTGATATTAGCAGAAACTGAGATCTTTTGTAAAGTTCTTGACATTTCATCAGCAATTGACATGAATCTATTAGCAAAGATGGCTAATTGGACAGGATCAACATAATCTGTACTGGCAGTACTCTTGGCCTCGACTTCGACATCAATCATGACATGTCTTGGTAAAATGGTGGCGATGGAATCTGGAGTAATTAATAATGTTTGAGTGGCATCTAAGATCAAGGCAGGACCTTTAACTATTGTACCATTTGATAATTCATCAAGGAAATAAACATTTGAATCTAATAGACCTTGTTCAAAATAAATCTTTGTTGTCTTTTTGGATTTTGATTGATCGACTGGTAATTTATTTGCAGCAGCATAATCATCATATGGAGAACGTTCTTTGACTTCTTCAAATGCATTACCTTCAGTTCTGACACGGATATCAGAGACAAGGACATCTTTATCAGTATCGTTGAATGCGAATTCTCTTGCATGAGTTTCATAAAAGACTGAAAGGAAATCATCATCTTCCGGTTGTGCAATCATGATTCTTGTATCTGAACCTTTATAACCCATGTTTAAGAACAATGTTGAATTCATGCTTTCATCCTTGACACCTTGACTTCTTAGATCCTGTCTTGACTTCTCCACTAATTCCTTTGATTTTTCAATCAATTGATCTCTTGAAGTCTTTGTATATACGACAGAAACAGGTATTTGTTCTTCATTAACCAAATCAGCTAATGAAATACCATAAGCGGAAAGAATGGAGGAATGTTTATGAATCAATGCCTTCTTGATCTTCAAGATCTTTGCAATAGAAGAGGCATGTTGACCACCTGCACCACCAAATGAAGCCAAAGTATGCTTTTGAACATCATGACCCTTGGCATCAGTTAAATCTCTGATTGGCTTTGCCATTTGGAAATTAGCCACTTTAAGGAATCCCAATGCGATTTCTTCAGGTGTCTTTGGGAAATCTGGAGTGTCTGCATTGATAACATCTGTCAATTCTTGGAATTTCTTCTTTGTGATTTCATAATCTAATGATTCATCTTCATTTGGACCAAAGATCATTGGAAAGTATTCAGGCAAGATTCTACCAGTGAATAAATTAGCATCAGTGATTGTTAATGGACCACCCTTTCTATAACAGGCAGGACCAGGATGTGCGCTTGCTGATTCAGGACCCACGACAAAGACACCGTTCTTATAAGACAGGATGGATCCACCACCTGCAGCAACAGTATTGATGTCTAATTGAGGAGCAGCGATTTTGATTCCAGCAGTGACACTTTCAAAGGAGAATTCATATTGACCATCATATCTGGATACATCTGTTGAAGTTCCACCCATATCAAACCCAATGACTGGGATCTTGTTGTTTGGATCATAGCATGTCTTTGCCTCACCAACAACACCACCAGCAGGACCAGACAATAATGATTTCAAACCAGTGAAGTTTCTCCATGAAGACAATCCACCATCCGATTGCATGAATTCAATTCTTGTATGCTTTTCGAAATCTGGCTTGAACCCAGTTAAAAAGTTTGAGATGTATTCCTTGACAATGGGGGTCAAGTAGGCATCAGCAACAGTAGATTGACCACGAGGAACTGCCTTCAGGACAGGTAGGATTTCATGGGATAGGGAGACATTACTGAATCCGACCCTCTTTGCGATTTCACCAGCTAACTTTTCATGTTGTTGATAGTTAAACCCATGTATGAATACAATAGCGACTGAATCAATGTTTGTAGTGGCCTTTAGTTCTAGTAAGTCCTTTTCTAGTTGAACTGTGTCTAATGGCTTGATGATTTCAAAGACTTCACCAGTTTGACCACGGACGTATTTGACATCATCAACGAGATCTTGGGCATCATACCCTGTTGGATCCACCAAGAAGGCAGGCATTGTGACTCTTTCATCAGCTTCAATGACACAGTCTTGTAATACTTGTGGTTTGACAATGTTCAATGCAAATAATTCAGGACGGGACTGGTCTGCAATGTGTAATAAGTCTTTGAAACCCTTTGTTGTAATCAGAGCACAAAGAGCACCCTTTCTCTCTAAAAGAGCATTAGTAGCCACAGTGGTACCCAGTCTGATTGATGAGATGCAACGGGTGTCCAAGGGTGTTCCTCTTGGGATCTTCTCGTTGGTGACTGCCTCCAAAACCCTTCTGATTCCTTCAATGTTTGAATCTTTGTAGTTGGCAGGGTCGACTGATAGTAATTTGAATGTCTCTTCAGTGTTTCCCATTTTGTAGATGACATCTGTGAATGTTCCACCCCTGTCGATGGCAATGGTCACCGTGTCGTTGATGACTGTCATTATATGTTGTTGTTGTTGGTATATCGGGATTAATGATAAATCCTCTTAATGACTACTTCAAACCTGTAAACTTCAGAACTGGAACAGGACAAGAAGTATTTATATGAAATCTATAATCTCACTCTGCTGCAAACGATGAACTCGTCAGGACTTGTAGCTGTACCTTTTTTTGTCAGCAAAGAGGGAAGGTTGGTTGGATGTGCTTTGGCGATTTCGTAAGATGGCATTCCCTTTGAATTTGTGAGCAGTTCGAGACGAGCACACAGGTCGAGGCGAGGAGGGAGGTTGAGACGAGACAATGGTGTAAATTGTAATCATGAGAGTTGATATGTTGATACGTTGATATGTTGATTGTAATCAGTCAAGATTGGGAACAATCAGTTTGTTGGTTGATTCGAATTATTTGTTACGGTTGAATAAGTTATGTCAAAATATAATACGTATAATAATGAATAAATCATGAATCAGGCTAAACTAATAGTATCCGCCTTGCCTGTGATCATATCCTTCCATCTCATCCTAGCCATCCCAGCCAAGTCCTTCTCCTTCCATACACTCACAACAACTTCCTTGGCCGTCTTGACACTCTTCAGTTCTCGATGTCCCTCCATTTGTGTCAACGTATTCAGCACAAACCACCGCTGGTCTTCGTCGTCTGCTGTCACGAGTCCAATGACAAAGATGGGCCATAGTAATGATACATAGCAGTCTGGCAAGGTGGAGTGTAATTCCATGACTCTTTTAGTGTAGTCCAATGCCTTTGAAGATGTTGTTGTTGTGTCGTTCGTTGTTGTGTTTGTAGTATTGGTATTTGTAGTATTATTAGAAAGACCATTGATGGAGTATTGATGCTCAATGTCAATTCTGGCATACAAATATATCAACGCTCCCAGTCTCTTGATCTCTGCAATCGTCTGAATGAACCTCTCTGAATCATCCAACTCTCCATCCTTATCACTTTCATCACTTTCATCATCATCATCATCATCAAAACGCTCCATGATGGGCAATTCCTGTTGTAAATCCAACAACTCCCTCTCGACCCCATTGGCCAAATACAAGATCTCAGATCTTAACTCTGGTCTCGATTCCTCCTTCTCAAACTCAATATCTTCCAAATACTTCCCAGACACGGAAATTCGATGGATAAGTGTGATCAAATAGGGCGAACAGCCCAAGACTAAATCAATCATCGTGTCGGAGTCTTGCTTTAATGTCTCAATGTATGGATCATCACTTATTGGTTTGATATTGAAGCTATTGTTTTTGACTGTAGTACCACCCCTAACCGCTGAACCTCCAACACTAGTATTATGACCATTATTGTTAACAGTACTGTTATTATGACTATTGATTGTTGTGTTGGTGTCATTGTTATCAGTATCATAAACCCACGCAGTCTGTCCCATCACCTCATGAGAAATGAAATACTTGATAAAGAACTTCGCAATGGGTGACAAGTTATTCCTAATACATGAATCCTTCAAAAATTGCTTAGCACCATTAAGATGGACCAACCATGCAGAATTACAATTGACTGAAATCTCAGTGAAACATAACATGATGACTGTCGTGAGCACATCGTCCCAATTCGGTTCGTGATTCTTTTGTTTCTTGTCAATTACTTGTGGCAAGTCCTTCAACACTTGGTAAGAGTAGTTTTTAGCAATTTCTTCATATTGTTGCTCGCCTAGTAATACTAATTGTTTGGCACTGGCTGCCACTATGACCTTCATGACCAATGGAGATTTGAAAGCTAGTGGTGAGATCAAGTATAGGTATGGGTTTGATTCTGGAGTGATGTTCTTCCTGTTGGTTTTAGACGTTGGGATGTTGGTGTTAGTGTTGGTTCTTTTGAGTTTGGATATTCTTGGATAACAGACACAATATGGACATATTGATTCGATAAAATATGTAATGAGACTTCGTTCTAATGGTGTCATCTTTAATTCTTTAACTTCAATCATAGTATTAGTATTCCTTCTTGCCACCATGGTGTTAGGACTAGGGGTATTAGTTATACTGTTGGAATTGAATGGTGGAATCACAGGAATCACAGGGATGTTCTGGGATGAGAATGATTGGAGAAAGATATCATCAATGCTTATCAAAGACATGTCATCAAAGCCTAATGCTGGTTGTTTGAAATCAAAGATGTTTTCCAATGTAAGGTCATAAGGGTTGGAGATGAGCATTCTTGGAATGGATGTTGATGAAAAATTGTTATTAATGTAATTGTTGTTGTTATTGTTGTAGTTTGAAGTTGTTGTTGTTGTTATTAGTGAAGTGTTTGAGTTTGTGTTCATTCCGTAACTCATGAGCATCATTCCATTCATATGATCATCATTATCATCATTGTTGGAATAGTTGAGTTCTGATAGTACAGGGATCTGACTATGATTATGATTATTGTTGTTATAGTTATTGTTGTTATAATGCTGTTGTTGTTGTTGCTGTTGCTGTTGCTGTTGTTGTTGTTGACTCCTGTTTGAGAAGCGTTCGTAACTCTCAGTGACTAATGAGGTCCAGCTATTACTATGAGATCTTGATGAGTTGACACTAGTTGTGATAGAAGTAGAACTAGATATATTTGAAGTAGAACTAGAGCTAGAAGAAGTATTAACATTAGACTGAATGATTCTCTTTCTCTTTGGTTTAAACTCCTCAATAGTCACATTTATGAACAGATACCTTTCTCTCTTCACAACATGATTCACAAAGTCCTTCAAGTGCAACTCATCATCAACATTGACAATATCCAACTTATTCTCCTCCCTCTTGATCCTGGCCCTCTTTGAACGACCAAACGTTATGCCTCTCTTATTAGCCTCGTCCTCCCAGAGCAGACTCTGCTTGTATTCGCACTGGAGACCCAGCTTGTGGCACCGCAGACAGGTGGGATGTCCCTCTATATCGTTGGTATTGTTAGCATATACCTTCCTTGTGGGATATTGAAGAGATTTTAAGCTGAGATTTTAAAGGAACATACCATCACATTTGACCTTTCTTCTCTTGCAAACGATGCAGCCATTGCGACTTCTGGGCACGTATTGCTTGATGAGACCCATAGTGTAGTAGTAGTATATAGTAGTATTAACAGTATAGTATCAACACCTTTCAGCTCTTCAACTCTTCAATGATTTCTCATTCAGTTCAATTTCGTTGTTTTGTTGTTTTGTCGTTCTTAACAGATCCCATTCCAGAATTTTAATTGGCAGCTCGAGACGACGCAGAAATCAAGAAGGTCCACACGAAAAGACGAATCAACAAAGAACAAAGTATCACCATCTCAGTGTCAGGTTATAACTTATAACACGGGTATAGCACGATATATCACACCATCTGGCAGCACTGGACACAGTAAACTATATATACTTACTATCACTTTTTCAACCTGTCTTCATACAATATTTATCAAGCATCATAACCACTATAATCATCTTTAATCTTTAATAACTTGACATTACAATGGATCCACAAGAACACATCCTCATCGTTGGTGCTGGTACATTTGGACTGTCAACAGCATTGGAACTGGCAAGAAAGGGACACAGAAACATCTCACTATTGGATCCATACCCTGTCCCATCTCCACTGAGTGCTGGGAACGACGTCAACAAGGTATTCCAATCAACTGTTGAGGATCCCTTCTATTCAGCACTGGCATTAGAAAGTTTGCAAAGATGGAGAACAGACCCATTGTACAAGGAGGCATTCCATGAGACGGGGATCATCTACGGTGGTGTTGGCGATGAGGCTGTTGTTGAAATAGAAAGAAGAAAGCAAGAATTGTTAAAGAGTGGGAAGGATATTGAGTCTTTGGATGATGCTGAACAGTTCCAAGCTTTAATATCAAAGACAAATTCATTAAACTATGGCCAAGATGGTGAAGAAAACGAAGGTAGATTCAAAGGTTGGAAAGGTTATTATCAAAAGAATGAATGTGGTTGGACGTTTGCCAGTCTTGCATTGAGAAACGTATCAATGGAATGTTTAAAACTCGGTGTCAAATTCATCTGTGATTCTGCTGATTCTTTACTCTTTTCTTCAGATTCCTCCACTTGTATTGGTGTCAAGACATATTCTGGACAACTAATCACAGCCAAGAAGACCATCATCTGTGCTGGTGCCAATTCCATCAAGTTATTAGACTTCAAGGGTCAACTATTGGCTAAATGCTGGACAGTCGGTCATATCAAACTATCCAATGATGAAGTCAGGGCATTGAAAGGTTCACCAGTGGTCTTGAACATTGATGAAGGTTTCTTCTTTGAACCAGATCATAATGATGAATTGAAATTCTGTAATGAATTCCCAGGATATATTAATTTGAATAAAGACAGTAATGTATCTGTGCCAGTTTATAGACATGAGATCCCAAAGGAGGCAGAAGTACAAATGAGATCCTTCCTAAGACAGGCATTACCATTGGATATCTCACAAAGGGAGTTCTCAGTGGCTAAGATATGTTGGTGTACAGACACAGCAGATCGTCATTTCCTCTTTGGACCACATCCAGAATATGCAAATGATTCATTGATCTTGGGCACTGGGGATTCAGGCAAGGGGTTCAAGTACATGCCGGTTGTTGGTGATTACTTGAGTTCCATCATCATCAATGGTATCAGTGCAATCCCATTGGAGAAGAGTGAGGCGTGGAAATGGAGACCTGAGATGGCTGAGACGAGAGATGTTTATGCCTTGCAACAGAGAATGGGAGGAAGTAATTCTATTAAGGATTTGAAGGATATTGGTGATGATGAATGGACAAATGGTCGAAATTGTGTTGTTGTTCGTACTGATGCTGGAATTAGTGTTGAAGGATTGAAGATTTAGAATTAATATATATAGTCTTCTCTAGATCTATATATCTGTTTTTATTATTGTTGATTTGCATGAGTATAAGAGAATAAAGATCATTCATTATATTATATATCGATTTGACTAGAATATTAATCTCATCATAATATATATTCAAAATATACAGACTTAGATGATCATAAAACTAATATAATTTAACAGCACAAATATTTATATATAATTAGCAATCTAGCTAGCTCTGCAGCTTGTCAATGATATATTTAAAACTCTGATCTTCTCTCTTTGATAATGCTATCTTCTGGAATAATTATCAGTTCAGTCTCTGGCGCTTTTGGATCTTGATACTGTGGAATCCCTGCTGATGCAAATAGAATATAAACCTGTCTCAAAAATCTATATATACAATTTCTATTGTTAGGGTTACTATATGGATAGAAGATAATCTTCGCCAATACTTCCAACCCACTCCAAACAATTTTGGAATAGGTATATACTTCAACTCCAAATTTAATATTTCTATGAATATCTGTTTCATTATCACTATCTGTTTCATTATCCTTGGCCATCAGTTTTAGTTGGTTTAAGATTTCTGATAGAGTGTTTTCAATTCCTGCTAAATTTAGATTGGCATCTGTATTGTCTGATCTCTTTTGGCATGTACAATGACAGCCATCAGCATCAGCATCAGCATCAGAATAGTTAGATAAGTATATAAAGGCTAGTCTTCAGTAGAGGGAATTAGTTCTCAGTAGATAACGGAATATTAGTGTCAACCGCAACACATGGTTTGGGCACATTGGTGTAACCCTGACGATTCCTTCTTTTCCAAATCACACACTAATATTATACGGAAGAAAAAAAAAATTATTGTTTCCGGTTCGAATCTCAGAGTCGATACATTTTTAGCCTTAATATTTACACTTTTGTTTCCTCTAATATTTAAGCAACTGTCAACTACTGATCTGGTGATATCATTGTTTACTTTTTGACCGAGTAAGTTTTTGACTTTTCGACTTCTAATATACTTATAAATCTATCACAATATTATACACAACCTCCTACAATATTATACGTTTTTTTGTTGCCAGGGTGTTAGAATAGTAATTTTACCGTAGCGTAGCGAAGGTATCCTAGTGCGTATACATTTGTATCTGATCTGGCATCTTTGTTGTCTTTCAAGTGATATAGCTGGCTCTGGGTTCAATCGCTGCTGTAGCTTCTTGTCAATGTTGTGATGAATTCATGCTTTTTATCAATATCATCGTTAATGTTCTCAATACTTCTGTTAGAGTTAGCATTAGAATTAGAACTAGAACTATGATCACTTTCAAAGAGAACCTCAAGGAAACCAATATTATCTTCCAAACACACGGAATAACTTATCTCAGAGATCTTCCTTATACCATTGCCATGAATCAACTTCCACTGCTCAATTTTGGAACTGAAGTTATGATATTCATCTTCAAATCTACCCATATCAGCAATCTGTTCAGCACTATCAATCT
Source organism: Ruyongia ponderosae (assembly GCA_030582235.1). Lineage (NCBI taxonomy): Eukaryota > Fungi > Ascomycota > Saccharomycetes > Phaffomycetales > Wickerhamomycetaceae > Ruyongia > Ruyongia ponderosae. Next base: position 359,388 of record JAKTWV010000005.1, on the reverse strand, counting down.
GCATATTGGAATAACATGCATTTTGAGTAATGCAATAGTTATACTTTGACCAATTCAATATTCTGATATCACAATTCGAAATCAGTTGTTGTGCAATAGGTCCTATGAATGTGAACCTGATATCTTTATAATTAGATGACATTTGGTCGAATGTTGATTTGCTGAAAACAATTTTTGATTTGAATTTATCATCATCAACATTATTATCATCATTATCATCAATATTATGGAAATACTCATCTCCAGAGAACACTCTCAAAATGACTTCATCTTCATAAAACAGTTTAGATTTGATAATGTTAGAATCATTAGTAGGTATTTTAATAGGAGTTTTGAGATTATTATCAGTGAATCCAATTCTCTGAATAAATGATTTCTTGATATTAATCTTGTCCTTATTGCCACTACTAGTGAATACCTTTTGACCCTTATTATTCTTCCAGAAGCTACTTGTGGATATCTCATAGGCAGCCTGTTTGAAATCTTTCAAATGTCTAATCAATTCATCATCCTTGATGAGCTTTTTATAATCTTGTTCAGAGATTATTGGTAGAATATCAAGTATTCGAAGAATCATCCCAAGGCCATCAGTACTGGTACCTTGACCATCAACTAGTTTAGACTTTAAATCATAATCCATTAATATTGGTTTCAAATTTTCAAAACTTTTATAATTTGGAAGGATAAGTTTCTTCAACTTTGGGTATAATTGATACAATGGAATATGATCATGATCATCATGCGCTATTGTAGAATCCGATATACTCAAATACTTCAAATTAGGTGCTTCCAATATAGAGAGATCAACTCTTCTTGACAAACTGACACGAAGATGACTAAGTCTCAAATTGAGACTGAAGTGTATGAATGATCTTTGATGATCTGCTCTAGGTTCAACATTATTGATTCTTGAAACCATTAGCCTGTCATTTCCCTCTGTCATTGATATGAATGTCCTACCCTTGATTGGTTCACCCTGTTTAGGACCATTCAGCATTTCAAGATTCATTTCACACATTCCATTATAATATTCTCTATTGACAAAATCATATCTTGAAGTTATCCCAAAAGTATTTTGTAAAATAACATTGATCTTTTTCGATTGATTTATATCAAATGCTGGCTTCAATAAATTGAATGGATCATGAAGGTTAATGTTATTTCCAATGTAATAATTTTTTATGCCTCTTTCATTCATTTTGTATGTAAGTTCAGGAAATTTAGAAGCCAATAACGTTATAATCCCACGAGTACTGTATTGAGTCAATTTCATTCTATTTAATGATGCATCATCAATGTAATTACCATCATCATCAGTTATATTAACTTTTGGACGTCTTGGAAGTGCCGGTATAGTTTGTCCAGCTCGTAGACTTTCAAAAACAATGAGATTGACTCTCTTGGAAAGAATATACCGTATATGTTTATCAGAGAGGCTTGAGAGAAATATCATCATATCATCCAATGATGGAACAAGTTGTATAAAGATGTTTTCCACAATGCTGGAGGGAAATTGGTCTGATAAAACGTCTTGAAAGAAATCCATTGTGATTAATGTAGGATTAAGAATATCTGTTAATTTCTTATCACTCATTGTCTTTGTAGTTTGAAGAAATTGGATTCGAGTGAGATCTTAATAATAATATATAATTTGAACAATTATGATCAATCAATCAATTATATTAGATCAATCAACAATCAACTATTATGAGAAAACTATTAGTTATAATTTATAATTGAAATGAGAATTCATAATGTTGTTTCTCTTAACTTGATTTGGCGTCGTCGTTCTCTATTGATTTTATCTGTTTATGAGGAATCGCAGCTCAAGATATATTATTCATATTCTGTTCTATCCTGTTGTTCATATTCTGTTCTGTCTTCTCATGACTGTTTAAAAAAAACACCGGTGACTGTTTTCCCATCTCTAACGTAATGCCACTACTAGTACTATTAGTATTAGTTGTTTGTGGTTCGGGACCAGACCACAATGAATTGATATATTGAAATTGATTGGAATATGTTAGAACGTAGATGTAGTAACTCCGTTGTCTATTGACTACTGAGGTTCTATTGGTCGAGGTCGGATGTCGTTTCTTGTCCGTATTGGGAATTCCGGTCAGTGCTGATGTCTCCTAATTAGGTATTTCCTATTTTGGATTGGATATGAAAATTTCTCATAACAACATTTTTGTATAATAGAATATCTTAAAGACCAGAGAGGTTTTAAGAGTATTACGTATAATAAATTAGATTACATTAGATCAATTATTGTACTCCAGTACCCTACCCAAATCGCTCTATTACAAATCACGTGTTTCATCTTTTACATCAACTGCTCTGAGCTACCAGGACCCTCCAACAGAAACAGAATATAAAACTCAACAGAATAAAGACTTTTAAGCTTGAATAATAATTGTTCAAAAGAACTAAATACTGTATTCAAACTATAAGACAATGATTAAGAAGGGAACAGATACTCTTACTATGACCACAATAGACTTCTTTCAAGTTTTATCAAATCAATTTCCATCCAGTATTGTGGAAAACATCTTTATACAACTTGTTCCATCATTGGATGATATGATGATGTTTCTCTCAAGCCTCTCTGATAAACATATACGGTATATTCTTTCCAAGAGAGTCAATCTCATTGTTTTTGAAAGTCGACTAGGACCAACGAGAAAGGCACCTCCAAGACGTCCAAAAGTTAATATAACTGATGATGATGGTAATTACATTGATGATGCATTATTAAAAAGAGTGGAATTGACTCAATACACTCGTGGGATTATAGCGTTATTGGCTTCTAAATTTCCTGAACTTACATACAAAATGGATGAAAGAGGTATAAAAAATTATTACATTGGGAATAACACCAACCTTCATGATCCCTTTAATCTATTGAAGCCAGCATTTGATATAAATCAATCGAAAAAGATCAATGTTATTTTACAAAATTCTCTTGGAATAATTTCAACATATGATACTGTCAATAGAGAATATTATAGTGGAATGTATAAAATGAATTTTGAAATGCTGAATAGTCCCAAACAGGGTGAACCAATCAAGGGTAGGACATTCATATCAATGACAGAGGGAAACGACAGGCTAGTGGTTTCAAGAATCAATGTTGTACCTAGAGCAGATCATCAAAGATCATCTATACACTTCAATCTCAATCTGGGACTTAGTCACCTTCGTGTCAATTTGTCAAGAAGAGTTGATCTTTCTATATTGGAAGCACTTAATTTGAAGTATTTGAGTATATCGGATTCTACAATAGCGCATGATCATGATCATATTCCATTGTATCAATTATACCCAAAGTTGAAGAAACTAATCCTTCCAAACTATAAAAGCTTTGAAAATTTGAAACCAATATTAATGGATTATGATCTAAAGTCTAAACTAGTTGATGATCAAGGTACTAGTACTGACCCTGGGATGATTCTTCGAATACTTGATATTCTACCAATTATCTCTGAACAAGATTATAAAAAGCTCATCAAGGATGATGAATTGATTAGACATTTGAAAGATTTCAAACAGACTGCCTATGAGATATCCACAAGTAGCTTCTGGAAGAATAATAAGGGCCAAAAGGTATTCACTAGTAGTACTAGTGGTAATAAGGACAAGAATAATATCAAAAAATCATTTATTCAGAGAATTGGGTTAACAGCTATCAGTAATAATAATAATAATCTCAAAACTCCTATTACTGCATCGACTACTAATGATCCTAACATCAATAATAATATTATCAAATCTAAACTGTTTTATGAAACTGAAGTCATTTTGAAAGTGTTCTCTGGAGATGAGTATTTCCATAATATTGATGATAATGATGATAATAATGACGTTGATGATAAATTCGAATCAAAAATTGTTTTCAGCAGATCAAAATTCAAAATGTCCTCCAATTATAAAGATATTAGGTTCACATTCATAGGACCTATTGCACAACAACTGATTTCAAATTGTGATATCAAAATATTGAATTTGTCAAAGTATAACTATTGCATCACTCAAAATGCATGTTATTCCAATATGGAGATTGATAGTGCTGAACAAATTGCTGATATGGGGAGATTTGAAGATGAATATCATAACTTCAGCTCCAAAATTGAGCAGTGGAAGTTGATTCATGGTAATGGTATAAGGAAGATCTCTGAGATAAGTTATTCCGTGTGTTTGGAAGATAATATTGGTTTCCTTGAGGTTCTCTTTGAAAGTGATACTTCTTGCTCTAGTTCTAGTTATAATAGAAGTATCATTAACGAATTAGATGATAAAAAGCATGATGAGTTCATCACAACCACAAGAAGTTACAGCAGCGATTGAACCAGAGCCAGTTATATCATTTGAGAGACATCAAAGATACAAAGATACAAGTACTTATAGGATATATCTATTCAAAGAAAGCAGAAATTATATCACTTTGAGATATACCGCTGGGAGACTATATTACGTAATTTTGTTAGTGCTGCTTATGTAATCTTTGATTTTAAAGCTATAAACCTATAAACCCATATACCAATTAATTGACTGTATATCACCATAATCAGAATATACTTAATAGTGATTATACCTTATAATACCTTATACTATACCAATACAGTAAGTAGATCACACTCAACGATAATGATTGAACAAAGACCATAGATCCACAGAATCTCTTCATGATATGATCTCAACATCTCAACTCTCAACATGATCTTCACACCACAATGAATTAATCACAAGTTATAACTGAACAACAAAGATACTCGCCACGACCTTTACTGACTACAACATAATTAACATAACACCATATTACTCTACCACTCATAACTCATAACTCATACTAAACCATCAATACCAAACACTTAACCGACAATCGTCTCCAGCTGCCCTTGAACCCATCCCATCCTCAAAGCAGCTCGACACGACACTCAAATCGCCAGCAGGTCCACACGACAACCAAATCAGATTATCCAAACTGTTGAACAATCATTATCACACCCTTTATCGTATCCCAATCTCACTCAATATACTACATACCCCATATAAATATAAATACACCTTCATCCTCCTCCTTTTCAAACAATCAATCAATCAATCATCATCAATTTTTTGTTACTTCGTCAATTGGCAAATTCCGATCTTGAACATTAATACCTTAATACCATAATACCATACACAATAATAATGGATTCAAGCAAGTCGCCAGAAATCATCAAGGTTGATTCCCTCAGTGAGCACGCACCAGCCAGCTTCGAAGACACCAAGTTCATCGACGACGGTGCTGATGAGGCTGCCCAGTTCTTGAGAGAGCGTGAGGGCCTATATGAGCCAATGACTGAAGAGGAGGGCAGAAGAGTCATTAGAAAGACTGATTGGATCCTATTACCAATCTTATTCTGGACTGCTACTTGGGGTGCTGTTGATAAAGTCAGTCTGGGTACTGCTGCCATCTTTGGCTTGAAGACATCTTTAAAATTACACGGTCAACAATATTCATGGTTGAGTTCCATCTTGTTCATTGGTTCATTGGTTGGTATGTGGCCAATGGCATACTGTGCTCAAAGATTCCAAACTGGGAAAGTCATCGCTATTGCCTCTACTTGTTGGTCAGCATTGACATTATTACAATGTACTTGTTCAAATTTCGCAGGAATGGCCACAATTAGATTTCTTATTGGAATGGTGGAATGTGTTATTGTTACTGCTACAAGTTTAATCGTTTCTGTCTTTTACTTAAAGGATGAATCTCCACATAGAACAGCCCTTGTATTTGCCTTTGGTTCTTCAATCATTAATGGTGCCTTATCTTCATTAGCTTCTACATTTGGTAGTGCCATTCCAACTTGGAAATACATCTATATCCTCGTTGGTTCAATCTCCTTCGTCTGGTCTTGTTTCATGCTATATTTCCTACCAAGTTCTCCAATGGATGCTAAATTCCTAACTGATAGAGAAAAAGTCTTCATGGTAAAGCGTGTCGTCTCCAACAGAACAGGTGTCGCATCTCAAGAATGGAAATGGTACCAGGTCAGAGAATCATTCATGGATCCACGTACTTATTTAGTCATGCTCTTCAATTTCGGTATCAATGTCCCAAATGGTGGTCTTTCCACTTTTAGTTCAATCATCATCAAGAACTTGAAGTTCACATCTGTTCAATCATCATTGATGGGGATGCCAACAGGTGTCATTGCAACTTTGTCCACTATTGGATTCACATACTGGGCTGCTCGTTGGACTAATCGTCGTTGTTTATTAGCCATTGTTTCATTAATCATGCCATTAATTGGTGCCATTATCTGTTACGTCTGTCCTCATTCAAACACTGCTGCCCAACTAGTCGGGTTATACTTCATGTATTTCTACTTTGCCTCATACATCGTCATGATGTCCTGTGTGCAAGCCAACACTGCCGGTAACACCAAGAAGGCCGTCACTTATGGATTCAATTACTTAGGTTACTGTGGTGGTGCCATCACTGGTACACAGACATTCCGTACAAAGGACGCCCCAGTCTATAAGAACGGGTTTGCCAGTTTGATGGTGGGATACTGTTGTTGTATTGTCATTGCTGCTGCATATTGGTTAGTCACCATCTTGGCTAACAGAAATAAATTAAATGCTCTTAATGGTGAAGAACAGGGACAAGTCGAATTAGGTGATGTTGGGAATGTTAAATTGGATCAAATTGATTCAGAAGAGATTTTAGATTTGACAGATCGTGAACAAAAGCATTTCATGTACATTACTTAATCTAGCTGATCTTTGTTTAATTGTCTTTTTAACACTTTTTTCATTTCACTTCTTATTCTTATTACTATCCACTCTTTTACTAAATTGCTCCTTCTTCTTCTTCTTTTGTCTGTCATTTATTGAACTAGTATGAAGGAGTTGTTGTGTGCTCGTGATTCATCATCTCTTGGAACAGGTTTTCCATTGAATTATAACGATCATGATCACTGATTAATAATTAACTAATTAGATTTTGCTTTAATTTTATTAATTCTCAAAATCAGATTCAAGCGTAGAGCTACTACGATGACTACGTGGAACTATAGTAACAGTACAATAATATTGTTCAAGTATATTCAATTTCAAATCCTTAATCTTAACTAGTGATCACCAGTATAACACGGATCTTTTCTGTGATCATGATCTTCAGATTGCAGCTTGACTTCAGCTAGCATTAAATTTGATAATTCAGCTCATAAAAAATATGTTATGTTCCTTCGCGTATTTTTTAATTATACCACGAGTCACTTTTGCCATATTCTTCTTATCATTGAGTAAATTGATTATATCAAATAAATCATTCTGGCTCTTTTGATCCATCTCAACAAAGATAAAGACAAACTCTTTTTCACGTAGCAATGAATTTTCTAACAATTCTTCCAAGGTACTAATGGCCTTCGCTCTATCAGTAGTCTTCATAGTCGTAAGCTGATTAAAGAAATCCTTCTCATCTAAAGCATCTAGGAAATCTAAAATTTTACTTTGGCTCTTCAAATTTTCATGATCATCATCAGCAGCTGCAGCAGCAGTCGCGTTCTTATCATTTATGATGATACTTTCTGCATGAGTTCTCTTTCTTCTAGGTTTGCCAGCTAATATGTTTTCGAGCTCCTTGAAGTCTTCACTCTGGTCGAGGAATCTAGTAGCCTCTTCATAAATCTGTTCATGGCTCATAATTAATGTGGTGATTACTGATACAAAGACTAGGACGTTAAACAAGAAGACACGGTTGTTTATATTTGTTTACATTTCCACTTCTAAAAAGACGCTTCTCTGGTGTTTGGATGAGATGATGATATGCTACTAACTCTGTGATAACTTCCACTATGCATTGTGAGGGTAAACCGTAACTCAGTTATATATGATCATACAATCATTTATAAGATGCTTTGATGCTACTAATTCAGCTCAGATTAATCAAGAGTTAGTGGACCGGGGCCTCTACATTTCATGATCGACATGCGTCTAATTCTACTATAAATTGCAATATCATCGACCAGGATGTCATTCGTAAAGAAACTAATTGTAGTGTACATATAGATCACTAATTCATAAATAATTTGCCGTTATATCATCTATAACACGCGGATCATGAAGATTATCTTTCGTTCAATAAATCCAATAAATTCTGATGATATGGTATATTGTGCAAGTGATATACCACTTATAACCACTCTTGTAAACTCAAAATCACTAACCCATCACGTCTAAAACACCAATATAATGAAAGATATTACAAATCAATGTCCACAACATAAATCTTGTTATCTTCAGGTACAGCTAGTGGTGGGGCCTCTTGTTGATTCTTTTTGTACTTTTCAATTGTACCACGAGCCAATCTTGAAATACTTCCGCGAGTTGTGAGACCACAAGTTATGGCAAATAATCGATTTTGGGTTTTTTCATCCATTTCAAGCATTATGAATTCAAACTCATCTTGACTCAACCATGGCCAAGTATATTCCATGTTCTTAAACTCCTTGTATGTCAAAGCATCCAATTTACTGACAGCTTTTGAAATATAATCAGGGTTGTTCTCGTCGACATGAACATTATTAATGTTTGAAGACATATTTGTTGGTTGATATATATCTGATCAAATACTCAAAAGATTGAAAGTGTAAAGAATTATCAGATGGCTGCTTTCTTTGTTTGCTCATGTGAATTTATAGTCAAATTATATTCACTTCTAAAACGACGCTTCGTTGGTGTTTGGATGTTCTGAGCACGATTTCGAATTTGGGCAAATAAAACAAGAAGGCAGGCAAACATTCTTATAAAGACAACAAAAGGGACAAACAATGATCAATCCAAACACAAGAGTCAATCAATTGGATGCCACATTGTTGGATCAGGAATTGTTCAACAACTTGTCGAAGCAGACTCTTTCCATCTTTGACAAACTATCACCAATTTTGAAATCCAAATACAAGAATGAAATCAACTTGTTGTTAAACACAATCATATATAAATTTACCATCTGGGATCAAAATCAAACTTATGGGTTATTCTTACAGAATTTGAAGTATCATAGATTCACTAAGGTCAAGAAAGTCTATTATTACTTGCTTTTCATTCTGGGGGCATACCTCTCTACAAAATTACAGAGTCAAGTATATTCGAACAGTGGGGATGATGATAATGATGATGACGATAGTGATGGTGAAAGACATGTGAATACGAGATCGGTAAGGATTAAGAAACAATTGATAAGGATGTTTAAGAGTTCATATATCACATTGTCCAAATGTTATAAGACTTTATCATTGTTGAATTTCTTGAATTTTTTGATCACTGGTAATTATCAATCATTAAAGCTAAGATTATTAAACATAAGAATCAATATATTTTCAATAGAATTGGCTAAATTAAACAAGGGTAACATATCATTTGAATTCCAAAACAGACAATTGATTTGGAATACATTTCTGGAATTCATCTTATTCATATTACCAATATTAAAGAATTCAAAGATTCAATCCATATTCTACAAAACATTGAACAGCTCATCATCATCAAATAATAATGATAAACAACAATTGATAACACATCTTAAGGAAAGACAATGTGCAGTCTGTTATGAAAAGAATCAGAACTCATTAGGGAATTTCTTGATAACGAATCCATATGTGACGAATTGTAATCATGTTTATTGTTATGTTTGTCTCATTACAAAATTAGAAATCTTCAAGAATCTTGATGAGAATTGGAAATGTTTGAAATGTGGTGAAGACGTTACATATGGGAAACCATATGAAGATATTGATAAGTTGGCTATTGTGTTTGATCAATCCTCAGAAGATGATGAGAGTGATGAGTCAAATGATGAAGAGGGTGTTGATAATGATGATGTTTTGGAAGAGAAGGTACAAGAAGAAGAAGATGAGAATAATGATAATGGTAATGATAACGATAGTGAAATAGATGATGAAGAACGCTTCTCTGAAAATTTTGAAGAAGATGCTGATGAGTTCAGCGATGATTATGAACAAAGTGACAGTTTCTTTACTCTGGAAGAATAAGAAACTACTCTAAGTTATACATAGTAAACTGATATGATCCTACAATAATCCAAAATAATGTCAATAAAAAATATTAAAACATATAAATAGACTAGAAAACGTAACGATAATAATCAACGAAGAACAAGTCGACTAATACTAATTATTATAAAAAGGTTTAACTTGTTCATCACACCAATCACAAAACTTCTCTGCAGTACCATTGGTCAAACCTTCTTGAATATCCTTTCTCAAAGATCTGAATTCACCCCATGGTCCAATATATCTGCCACTATCACTCAACTTGATATCTGGTGACAAAAGAGCAAACATCTCAGTATAGGCACCATAAATGGCAGGGTGTAACATCAATGAAATCACAAAGCCTTTGATACCAGATAATTCTCTTTGTAACTCACTCTTCAAAAACCCTGGATGAGCAGAGACTGAAATTATTCTAGGATGAGTCTTTGCAAAGATATAAGCTTGATAAATATTCCCAGTCTTAGATTGACCATATGTTGCACCTTCATCGCTTGACTTACTAAAGTCTCTAACGGCAGCTTCAAAGTCCTTATAGAGACCACCATCCTTTGGAGAAGTCATATGAGAAAGTGATGAAAGATAAACGACTCTTGGAGTGGCAAGTTGTGATTTTAACAAGAATGGCTCTAAAAACTTCATCAATAGATGATGACCTAGACAATTCGTACCGATATGTAATTCATAGCCTTGCTTTGTGCTCGAGTTCTTAGGACCACCCATGACACCAGCATTGAATAAGATATAATCCAAATGAGTGATATGATTGTCTTCTAATTGTTTAACGACAGACTTGATGGTGGTTAAATCAGCAAGATCAGCTGTGATTTGAATTATTCTTTGCTTTGTTTCGGAATCAAAATCCTTGATTGATGCTTCAGATTTAGCAAGACTTCTATTGATGCAAACAACAGTAGCATTTTGAGCTAATAGCAATTTTAATGATTCAAACCCAATACCAGCAGAAGTACCTGTGATGGCAACATACTTCCCCGTAAGGTCTGGATAATCAACAGGTAAGTATTTAGGAGGAGCTGGTCTCAAGTCGTGGAAGAATTCTTGTGTGAAGGAAGCCATTCTGATAGTTAATTGTGTGATATTATTGTATAATCAATTGGATAATCAAAATCAGTCAAACCTAAACAATATCAAGATGAGAATTCAGTGCTCTTTTTATATTTTGGCATTAATATTTCTTTGTCTTGTTTGATCCGTTAACGCCTGCCCTAAAGCCTTTAAAACCCGGATGAATAAGACGAAGAAATTAAATCAAAGTTTAAAATTTGATTTCACTATTATAGTAACCTTCAAGTTTATATGTGGACTAATTGGCTATGTTTCTACAATAAATAAGGAGACAGTATCTAACTCGTTTGGGTAAGCTCAGATACGTATTCAAAATACCATCAAATGTAAATAAAAATAAACTAAAATACAGAATTATCAAAACTGAAAGGCGGAATACCAACTTCCTAACGTCTGATCATTGTTCAACAAATAACCAAACACAATGTACAGAGCTCTCTTCAATATTCTAGTCTTATCAAAGATATCACTGACAAAGCGTAACCCCAAGTCATCAATTCATTCATATGGCTTAACTTGCTCATCGCACCAATCATAGAATTTCTGAGCAGTGCCATTGGTCAAAGCTTCTTCAATGTCCTTTCTTAATGGTCTAAATTCACCCCATGGTCCAATGTATCTACCACTGTCACTGAGCTTCACTTCTGTAGACAATAAGGCAAACATCTCAGTATATGCACCATAAATTGTAGGATGTAACATCTGTGCAAGCACATATTTTCTAAACCAGCTCAAATCTCTTTGTAATTCACTCTTCAAGACACCTGGATGAGCAGCAACAGATATAACGTTAGGATAGGTTTGACCAAAAATGTATGCTTGATAGATATTCCCAACTTTAGACTGTCCATATGTCGCATTGACATCTGAGGATTTCGTAAAGTCTCTCACGGCAACTTCAAAGTCTTTATAGAGACCTCCATCAGCAGGTGATCTCATATGTGCTAATGAAGATAAAAACACAACTCTTGGATTTGGTGATTGGGATTTGAATAGCAGAGGTTCCAAAAACTTCATCAATAGATGATGGCCTAGACAATTAGTACCAATTTGAAGTTCATAGCCTTGCTTTGTACTCGAATTCTTGGGACCGCCCATAACACCAGCATTAAATAAGATGTAATCCAGTTCAGTGATATTCTTCTCCTTTAATTGCTTCACCACAGATTTGATAGTGGTCAAATCAGCGAGATCAGCTGTTATCTGAACGATTCTTTGTTTTGCTTCAGGATCAAAATCCTTGATTGACTCTTCAGATTTGGTTAAACTTCTATTGATGCAAACAACAGTAGCGTTTTGATTTAATAACAACTTCAATGATTCAAACCCAATACCAGCAGATGAACCTGTAATAGCAACATATTTGCCAGTCAAGTCTGGATAATCAACAGGTAAGTATTTAGGAGGAGGTGGTCTCAAGTCGTGCAGCAATTCTGAAGTAAAGGAAGCCATTGTGGTAAATATCGTTGTAGAGTATAATACTAGATACTAGATTGTCAATAGTGAATAATGTATTAATGTCAACTTTGAATATTTTGCAGCCCTTTTATAACGATAATGTCCACATGATAATTTTGGAAATGTTGCTAACTTTTTGACACAACCCGGAAATGTCAAAAAATTTGTATGGGGAACGGCTGATTGAATTTCTGTGAAATGAGTAATGTTCAAATTTACCACTATTTGGGGATTCCAAGTTGTCATACGACGATAATAGCACTCTTGGTCATATATTATGTTCTAAAGGTGTCAACAAGAATAAAGCTCAAATGTGTAAAAATTGATAAACGATTTTGTATTGTTGAAGCTAATCTTGGTCCTTATTGGTCAAGTTCTTATTCACTCGAAGTCCCAAAGCCATGAGAAACAGAGTACTCACAGATAGCAGAGCACCATTGTATAATATAGCATGTTGAAAATCCTTCGGAAGAAGTCCACTGTTCTGTATCAGCAGCCCTGCGATAGGTGATCCTAAGAGATTCCCAATTCCTCTAAAGAAATACATGAGTCCACTGATGGATTGATAATTCTTTATACCAAATATCTCAGAAAGACAAGTAGGTAATAATGAGATAATCGCTCCTGAAAACACACCATATAGTACCACAAATGATATGAATGTCTCTCTTGTACCAATATACCATAATGCAAACACTGTAATAGCACTGATCAAATTACAAAGAATAATCATCTTCAATCTTCCCACCTTATCAGCAAAATACCCTATAATGATCTTGAAAACTGCATTGATACCATTATTTATGGCAATGAAGTTGGCACCTTGAGTAATGGTAAGCCCTAATGAAACCGAGTACGTTGACATGTAGTTAAGACTAATCAAATACCCAGCAGATTGGAACATACCGGCTGATAATTGGAAAATTAGACATGGTAAGTCAACAACTTTATAATTAAACATCTGTGATAATGGTTTATATACCTTACCATTCAATGAAGAATGTTGTCTCACTAAAAGACTTGCCAAAATCGTCAAACATAGATTGATTAAAGCCAATACTCTCAATGACCATCTCCAACCAACTTTTGAAATCAATACTCTAGTAATTGGTGCCAAAGTCAAAGCGCCCATCCCAGTCCCTGAAAACAGTATACCCAATGCAATACCTCTATATCTAGCAAAGAATGGAGGTGCACATACAACTGGAGGAATATAGACAAACGATGAACCAACACCAAACAATAATCCCTGTGATAGAATGAATTGATATACTTCCCCCTCTTGACATAAACTTCCCAAGATCAACCCCAATGTCATAACCAGGGATCCTACAAGGATCACATATTTGGGAGTCTTCAGATATTTGACAGCCATCCCGTTGAATATGGCAAAGCAATATGTTGAAGCAGCAGCTGTCGTCCCAATCATGGCAACTATTGCATTATTGGTATTCCGCAATGGTCCAGTAGAACTCAGGTAAAACTCCTGAAAGATACCGAATGTGAATGTGATTCCAAATACCATGAAATTTGCAATGAATCCAGAAATGATTATGAATATTGGATCTCGTTTACCTGTTGATTGTGAATTTGTATCTTTTTCGATTTGAACAATACCCATAGATTCAGGATCGACCATATCGGTGATATTATTCCTCGCCATCAGTTCTATTCCTTTCATAGAGCCCTCTATTTTGTTGTTGTTCATGTTCAAATAAGATTTCACTCCCTATAATAAGTGTAACATCGATCCATTCAGTGGCTTCAGATTATGTAGATGATGTTGAAGCTTTATAAGTTTTATTCAGTTGTGTGAGAGTCGTGACTCGATTTTCTTTCGTCCCCGGGAAATCACAAAACAATGAACAATAAACTAAATCATCAACAAAGAGAATTCAAAACATCGACATAAAGAGTATTAGAGGAAGTCTATAGTTTATGGTACAAGCTGAATCTTGACAAGCTTACAAGTATCTCAAAATAGAATGACTACAGTTTCGTATTTGATAGAAAATAGTTATTTACTTATTTGTTTATGGTGATTCATAGCGTCTTCTATTGATAACTTGAAACCTGCTCATCGCACCAATTCCAGAACCTTTCAGCAGTTCCGTCTGTCAACCCTTCAAAAACATCATCTCTACATTCTTTGAATTGTCCCCATGGTCCAATATATCTCCCACTGTCTACTAATTTGACATCTGGAGACAGCAAGCCAAATAATTCAGTATATGCTCCATATATGGTTGGATGTAACATGTAGCGAAAGAACAACTTGGTAAATAAGTCAGCGTCTCTTTGTAACTCACTTTCAAGATATCCAGGATGAACTGATAGACTAATGATTTCAGAGTGTAGTTTGCCAAACATATAGGCCTGATAGATATTTCCAACCTTTGATTGAGCATACCCTTCAATATCGTGGGATTTGGACAAATCTTTAGAGGATGCATCCAGATCATCTGCAATACCACCTTTTTTATTTGAAGCCAACATATGTGCAATTGCAGTTGTGTAGATAACCCTTGGTGTGAATGTATTTGACTGTGTCTTCAATATCAGTGGCTCCAAATACTTCATCAACAGATGATGTCCTAAACAATTAGTACCGATGTGCATCTCATAACCTTGTTTAGTAGAACTATCCTTTGGTGCAATCATTACACCTGCATTTAACAAGATTTAATGTAATTGGGTAACGTTATGAACTTTCAATTGTTCAACAACAGACCCTATACTAGTCAAGTCTGCTAAATCCACTGTAATCAAAACAATTCTCTTCTTTGTAGCCTCATCAAACTCTTCAATGGATGCTTCAGTCTTCTTCAAGTTTCTATTGAAGCAAACCACAGTAGCATTCTGCGCCAACAACAATTTCAAAGATTCAAACCCAATCCCAGCAGAAGTACCAGTGATAGCAACAACCTTACCAGACAAGTCAGGATAACTAGTGGGCAAGAACGTTGGGGCTGGTGGCCATATATCTTTGATAGCTTCCCAAGTGAACGAAACCATTCTTAAACTATTAATTGTATACTAATACCAAATGATAGTCTTTCTTATCGGATTGAAAGTGAAAAATGGAGGGACTTGGCTGTATTTATAGTCCAAGGAAATATCACGGCCATTGTCTCAAAAATTTCGGTGATAATTCGTATTTACGGATATTATACGGAATTAACAAAAACGACCGGGGATGATATTTTTGGTGGATAGAGGGAAATGATGAGTAGGAGTCTTCATTATTGGTGCTGACAACTGTTATTATGGATTATAGAGCATTTAATTTATATTTGACAGAAAACCTGATCAATTAAACAAATCTAGCTGCTCATTCTATGATCAAAGAGTAGCGGGAAGGCTTCGGGAGCCAACACCGACTCCATGTTTTAATCTTCAAATATCGTACTTCAGCTTTTCTGGCTAATGGATCAGTCTACAAGACTACAAAGGAGGGCAAGAGTGAAATTGTATATGTATGTATAATAAAAAACAAGTATCAACATAAATAAACGAAAAGATTGAGAGATCAAAGCCATTTTTCAAGAGGAAAAGCTGTTGATCCCACAAGTATGTGTGAAAGTGTGAAGTGAAATAAAGTCCCTGTATAAGAAAGAAAACAAAAAGATAAAATCAATGAAGTATCAATGAAATATATCAGATTGCTTCAAAAGTGTAATAGAAGAATGAAAAGAAATCAAATATAAAAACAATAACAAAAATTGAAAAACAAAAACCATAAACCAAAATAAAACCAATGTCATAAACCAAAACTGAAAGACCAAAATGCTTTAAACCAAATATTTGAACATAAACCAAGAATTAACGATAATCACATAACACATTTCTATTTATCTTGTAGTTGTGATTGTGGTTGTTGAAAACTGTTCTGATTCATATTCATCATAACAATAGACGACCCAGGTTTTGAAAGAGCAGAGGTATTGTCATTGATGTTGCTTTCCTCATTGAAAACATTCTCCACTTGTATACCCTGGTGAGGACTATTGATAACACTTGATAATTGAACAATATTATTATGAGGTTGGACTATTGGGATGAACATCAATTCATTTTTCAATTTGTTGGAATTTGGCTGTGAAATGGATCTTTTGAGATTTGACTTCTTGGCAATGGCATTGATGTTTTCTTTTCCTGCTGATATAGTCGTCAATGATCTTGCTAACTTACCAGAGTTCGGTTGTAGTGCATTATTGTTAGCAGATAAGCTGTTATTGTTGGAAGAAGATGATGAGTTGTTAACAAGAGCGGCGGTGTTGGCATTCTTCTTTCTCTTGGATCTTGATGAAATATTGCTGTTATTCTGAAATGAATCCATATTGGTCATGATGATTTGGAATTTTGTAGCTGGTCTGACTGGTGGAATTGAATCCGATGCATTTGATGGAGCTGGAGGTTTGATATTCTTTTTGAAGCATCCCATCTTCGGTATAGCAGCTGGTGGTGGAAGCATGATAGTAGATGTTGTTGATAAAGTTGTAGGTATTTGATTAGTGTTATTCAGGCTATGATTGTTATCGTTATGAGCAATGCCATTGACGTTGTTGTTGTTGTTGTTGTTGTTGTTGTTGTTGTTGTTGTTGTTGTTGTTGTTATTGATAATAATACTATTATTGATTTTTGCACCAGGAGTTGGGGATTGCAGAATTGAGTTTGTGTTAGCTTGCATACTGTTGTTTTTATCTGAAGAGCTTGATTTATCATTTGTATTCTTGACAGCAGATGAATTCATTTTGATTGTAGTTGGAGATGATCCTAGTTCTTCGCTTTCATCGTGGTCAAGATCTTGGTCGTTGTGACCGTTGCTCACTTGTTGGAATGACGATTGTCTCTTCTTGCCACTTTGCTTCACAACAGGGGTCTGAAAGAAATCTGCTGAATTGAATATTTGGTTCTTTAGTGGAGTGAAACCACTATTGATGTTGTTATTACCACCATTATTATTGTTCTTGTTATTGGAACTCATCAAGAAGTTGTTGGCATCAATACTCTTGAGAAAATTTGGAGTACTAAAGTTGTTCATATTCAATGCTTTCAATGGAGTTCTTCCAGGAATTGGAAGCTGGTTTGAATTTCCAATACTGTTACTGTGATTCATTGATCTTGATAATATTGGAGAATCATTCATAACATCCTTATAGAACCTATCCGGGGAATTGAAGAAAGCATCCAAGTTGATGTCATTACCTGCAGACATATTCAGATTATGAATGTTCATACCCATCATGCTCATATTATTTGGAGTGTTTCCAGTCTGATTATTGATATTTTGGTTATAGTTGTTTATAAAACCTTGCTGATTTAAGTTGAGGTTGATTCCAGTTGTTTGCAAGATATGGTTTGTGATAGGAGTGTTGCTGAATACACCATCTTGGATGTTTGTCAAGCTGTTAACCCAGGAGTCATAATCCAACGATTGGTTTGGATTGATGTTGTTGATATGGCTCGAAGTCGGGGTGTTGTTGTTGTTGTTCATTGTTTGTTTACCTTTTTGATATTTGTTTTGATAGCTTCACTCAAGATGAAGACGGGTTTAAGTAGTGAAAGTGCAGCAATATGTAGGTAGACCAATGAAAGCGAATAATAAATTTGATGTATTTTGTATAAGACAGAGCAGTGTGAGTAGCGAGTGTGAGTGTAGATCTTGAGCAATACAAAGGGCGGTTGAGGTCCCTTCAGTTTCTTTGTTTTGTTTTGTTTATATTTTTTAATTTTTGAAATTCCACGAAAAAAAAAAATTGGTACACGTGACTTTGCGGTCGGAACTCAAAAGGTAAACAACGCCAATTCCGGGGGACTTGAATCATTTGTTTTTGTTTACAAAATTCTAAAGGAACGAACTTGACCAGTTACCGCTCAGATATCCCAGAATATCTACGTGTCAACCATGGATGAATCGCCCACAAAGGAGCTTTCCACATCTCTTCTGAACTTTCACATCTCACCTAAACACTACTCCTACAACATGAGAACAGAATCTCACACATACACAAATGCAATGCTGCCTGAAGATGATGAGTTTCAATTTAAGAACAACAACAACAACAACAACGATGGCAAAGACCATGGCAATATAACTAGCCAGACCCAAGATTACAGGGACTTCAATGAGCTAAATGATATGGACGGTGCTGATACAGTGGTCTATAGAGAAGATGACGACGCCCCATTGCCTGAATATCTCCAAGTCAAGATCAAGATCGACAGTGAAAGGCAAACCCCAAAGAAATCAACCAACGAGACCAACAAGAAACCTGACAACATATTACAACCTTTAAGCATGAACCAACAAAACATGATTCCACAAAATTCCAAGTCCCCATTAGTTGTACCAAAGCACCATGTGAAGCCAAAGATCATTCCTACATTGATTGATGAGAATAACTTGGAGCAAGAAAATAATGACATTACTTCTGATGGGAACAATAATGTTAACAATAACTCAGATGATATATCAATCAATTCAACTTGGGAAAACTTGAAGAAACACTACAACTTGAATTTAGATTTTGATGAATATGGAGAATTGGAGGAAGGTAATGATAGACAAATTTTGGATTATAGCTTCCAAATGCCAAACTCCAACAACATTTTGAATCCAAACCAGCAACAACAACACCCAACTAGGCCATTGGATATGGATCAAATAGATTTCAACGACTCATTTATACTGAATCATCGATATGAAGATATGTACAGTGACCAAGGGACGAGGAAGGCTACATCATATAGAGCTGGCACTATGAATATTGAGTCTCCTCTTGGTACACCCAAACTTAGAGTACCAATACCTATTGTCGTTAATGATTCCATTGATGAGGAGCTATTCTCATATGACGAGAATGATGAAGAAGCTGCTGCTGCTATAATTGATAATGACCACAAACACAAAAAAATAGAAATCGAGTTAATAACTCCGATGAACCAAGATATGATATTTGATAAGGAATCTGGTAAATGGGTACACAAATTATCAACATTGGCATTGGAATCTAAGAAAAACAACCCGATATTATCGACTTCTGTTGCAGGTAAATCAGCTGCTGTCAATGGAGAGGAAACCAGTCTGATGATGGGATTGAATCAAGTAACGAATTTTTCACAATTGCACAATGTTTCCTTCAGTGAATCAACAAAGAGGGTGGTATCTGTGGTCACTGAGATGTCAGATACAACAGATTGGGATAAGATTAATAAGATCAACCTGTCTAATATGGAATTGAACAACGTCTTTGATATGAAGGAGTTTTTACCAAATTTGAAAGAAGTTTCTCTCGACAACAATGATATAAGATCATTGGAGGGACTAAATACCTACAATGTCACTAAATTATCCTTGTGCAACAATGATATAAGGGACCATTTCTTACAATTTGATATTCTACCCAATTTACAATACTTGGATCTTTCTCATAATTCAATTTCTGATTTAAGCTTGTTCACCAAGATGAAGAATTTGAGATGGTTGAATCTCTCTCATAATAAGGTCAAGGATAATACATTGAACTTGAAGAAAGATTTCGGTATGATTGATTTATTATTCTTGGACTTGTCACATAATGGAATAACGACAATTGATACTCCAAATTTTGAACATGATTCATTACAAATTTTGAGACTTGACAATAACAGCATTCAAGGTCATGTTATCATTAAGAATTTCAATAATCTAAGTCAGTTGGCTCTACATAAGAATTCGATCGATGAAGTGACATTAATTGAGAGTTTTACCAATGATGAACAAGAGGGTCAAATGAAAAGTAATGAAATTATTGCAGATGTTACAGGTGAAGATGGTGCAGGAAATGATGATGATAATAATGACATATCGAGAAATGAAAGAGTCAAGACTATTAAAAAAGATCAAATGAAGGTATCAAAGAAGAGTTTAACACATATATCATTAACAAATAATAAGATAAAGAAGTTGAACATTAAGGGAAACTCATTGAAATATCTTGCCATCGATGGTGATATAATGATAAATGGAGATTTACCATACCTAGAGACATTGAGATTGAAGAGAGATTTCAGTGTTTTGAAGAAATCGACATCTGTTATCAATGAGCATTTATTAGATCTATCAATCAATGATGCTTCCAATTTGAGAGAAGTGAGCCAATTGCGAGATCTGATACAAGATAAGTTCAACCATATAAAGTCTCTTGATCTTTCAAACAACAGACTTGATGGTGATTGTGTATCATTGGTTGAATTTCTAATGCTGATACCTGGTATCAAACATATTAATATGATGGGGAATCCAATATATGAATCATTGGATGATGAATCAAAGAGATTGTTCAAATTGATGATTCATAAATTGATCAACAACGATTCTAATGATAAGAAAGACTCTATATAATGACGCTATAATGCATACTATAATGAAGCATGATACCAGCTTCCATTGTATTCCTGTTGTAGCGTAATTAGTGACGCGAACAAAAATTACAAAAAAAAAAAAAAACGCGACGCGCTCAAAATATTTTTTCAAGTCAGAAGTAATTAGTTTAAATTGAGATATTTCTTATTGATTGTCTTCATTTCCTTTACTTACCATCTACATCTTTTTGAAGTCAATTACAAGATGAGCAGGAATCTACCACAGACTGATACTACAAGCATTCTAAACATCAACAACCCAACCATCAATGAGATATTCACCAAATTGACCAAGACAAAGAAATGTGTGGTATTAACTGGAGCTGGTATCTCTTGTAATGCTGGAATTCCTGACTTTAGATCAACTAATGGTCTTTATAAGACTGATACCAAAGTGCCCAATGTCAAGGGTAAGGAATTGTTTGATGTCTCGTTGTTCAGATCACAAGAGACGATTCAGTTATTCAGCTCGTTTATATCAAATCTATACAGTATGAGCATTGATGCAAAGCCAACATTGACACATTCTTTCATTGCTGAGTTATTCCAAGATGGGAATTGTTTGAGATGTTATACACAGAACATTGATGGGATTGAATCCAAACTGGGACTGGATATGGATTTCAAAGACTCTGTTCAGAATAATTTGAAGGTTTGGAAGGAGATGGATGTCGTGCAATTGCATGGAGATCTAAGGAAATTGACATGCATGATTTGTTCAAAGAGCGTTGAGTGGAACAGATCAATTGTGAGACAGATGTCAAAGGGAGTCTTACCAGATTGTGATCAATGTAAGGATAATATGGCAATTAGAATGGCTATGGGGAAAAGATCAACCGGTTGTAAGATCGGTTTATTAAGACCAAGTATTGTATTATATGGTGAAAACCATCCATATTCAGAATTGATTACTAGAGGTTTGAACTCTGACCTGAAATCAAGACCTGATCTTTTCATAATAATGGGTACGTCGTTAAAAGTCCATGGCGTTAAAGATTTAGTCAAACAGATGAGTAAAGCCGTTCATTCTAGAATGAATGGGCTTGTGATATTGATCAATAAGGATAAGATATCAGGATGGGATGGGATTATTGATTATCAAATTCAAGAAGATTGTGATTTGTTTGTGTCCAAGTATAATCAATTCAAATCAAAGACGAAACATATCAAGACCCCACCAACGACACCAAATAAACCTGATAGAATCTTACAGACTCTTGTCACTGAGACTAATACAGTACATTCACAAACACCAACTTCTACACCAGATAAGAAGAGAAAGTTTGAAATCTTCAGTGATGATGCTGGTAATGATGGATTATTGTTGACACCAGATAATTCGCCATCAAAATCACCAAAGAGGGATTTGAAGAGGGAACTTTTGTCTAAAATTGATGTTAATTGCTTGACAAATAACAATATCAAGAGTAAGAAGATGAAATACAACTTCTAAAAAGTACACTGTGATTTTAATTTAATGAATAATGATGATAGATTTGAAGATATAAACCAGCTGCGTAGACCCCAACCACTAAAAGGTTTTCTTAGATCTGCAAGACTTTACCTACGCAATATTTTATTGGGTACGTACATCGAAAAGAATAGAAATGATAGTCACCTACAAGAACATTGGATTCGTAAAGTTTTCAGGGAAAGGTGTTGTAAAGTATATTGTGAGTATATATCGAAAGGAATAGAAATGACATCTAGGGCACAAATCTGTTCCTTTCAATAGTGAATAGCGTATGGAATAAAACATAGTAGCTAGTCATGATTTCAATATACTATAGTTAAGCAATGCACGTTATTATTCAACTAGTCTCATGTTTTGTCTTTGTTGATTGATGTTTCAGTCTCTGTAATGCTGATGATGATGCATGTTATGCTGATGACCAACAACAAGGTCTGTAGCTATCTTGAAGACTTATGTCCAGACAGTGAGAGCGTTATGGCATCGCTTTAAATTCAATTGACCACTAGTCATAAGAAGAGCAGATAACCTGTAAAATTTGTCTAGGTCTATTTCCAAGAGAGGATCTTGTGAAAACGGAACAAGCAGGTATCTATCTTCTAAGTAAGAAATAGGAAATAAATAAAGGGTAGGAGAGCTGACACCACACAATTTAGAAAAAGCCGGATTTTCTCTCTGTCATTGAGTAACATTCAAAATAAAAACGGAACACTCATTATGAGTACATGACATGGTAAATAGTATTAACAAGTTGCTTGTGAGACTCGACACTTTTTCATATTTTGAGTGATTACGTAAGTCTCTTTAGATTGATAGGCTGATAGACTGACAGATTGTCTATATACGTATACGTTACAGTAGTGTAGTTAGATTTTGGACGTCGTATCTTCGTATTCCATGTGATATTGGGAATATTAGATAACATTTACGAATACTGGATTGGGAAAGATAGATTTCAGGGAAAGGTTTTGTAGAGTATATTAAAACACCATTGAAAAGAATGGAAATGACATTAGAGCACATGACTGTTCCTTTCAATGATGAATAACTAGCTTATGAAATAAAACATATAGCTAATCATTTTGATATACTATACTCAAGTGATGCACATCAGTCAGGTGTTATATTTTATGATCTTGAATATGATTTAAGAATTAAACATCAGAGCAGGCATGTTCACTGCACAACTGAAGTGCAACTTTTGATTATGAGTACGAATTAAACACCGCAAACAACAAAAGGTTCTGGAACAAAGTCACTAGACCATTAACCGTAAAGTAGTACAGGTTCATCCTCTGTCTATAATGAGACCCACACTCCTAAAGTAAAATACTCACTCCTTTTTCAAGTCAAAGGGAGTTCATTAATCGTTAAAGGATCAGGAATACGAAACAACCATTCCTAATCGACAGTGGGTCAACTGATAGAAATGGTTCTGAGATCACATAGTATACCATTGAAATATCCTAAGATGTTTCCCTTTAATGGTTCTTGGGGCTGGTATGTGTACAGCACTGGTCGATGAGGGAGAAGAAGTTTTTCTTACTAGATCAAAACACCTGGACACCACAAATAAACATTTTCAATTTCAAGCTCATCTCTTCACTCTTTGCAATCAAATCAAATCAAATCAAATCAAATCATCGATAAAATGGAGCAATCTACTCTTGTGCTGAAACACCTATACGACTTGACACATGCAGTACCCAATGTCGATGGCCTGGGATCCATGTATTCCCTCAATTTCCTCAAAACCTCGAATGAAAAGGGAATAATGCTTTCACAAACAACAATCAACGAATTCTGTGAAGCTTGTAATGTCCTGTTGATACCTGGAATCAATCTACGTATGAGAATAACGTATGGAAATAAGTCTAAAAAGGATAAGAAAATTAAAAAGCAGAAGAAGAATAGTAAAGAAGATATTGATGAGAAGAACAAGAAGAAGGAATGGATCCCAAGAGAGAGAAAGCTGCAATATACTTGTTTATCCTGTGGACATAAGGCAAATCATGAACTATTGATGCCTAAACAACCAAAGGGTGATGAAGTATCTATTGTTGAAGCTACCAAAGAACCATTCGTGGCGAAATGGGAATCCAAATTCGATCCAAAGAGACAATCAGATTCCAGTAATAATAACAATAATATTAATAATACCACTAATACAGATACTAAAAATTCAGCAAAGCAAAGGGCCAAAAAGAGAAAGAATAACAATCTATCAAATCTATTGAGTTCCAAAAGAGAGAAGGAGAAAGAGGAGAAACAAAGAGGAGGATTATTAAGTCTGGATGATTTCATGAGATCGACGTGAATTTGAACTCAAGGAGAATAGTACTAGTAGTAATACAGGGCAGGATAATTTGGGGGAACGCAGGAGTACAAGTTTGATTTAGATATAGACTTGATCTAGTCAAAATAAGTATATTGAAATGGAATTACATGAATGTAATTATAGGGAAACCTCAATTCTTTTGCTTTTGTTTGTTGATCTCAACTCTTGTTGGAATAAACAGAATAGATTGAATGAATACTTGATTTTGTAGAATGATTAGATATCGTTGGTGCAAGTAAGTTTTCATTATCGACGTTGTGGTTGGTCATTCTTCTTTTATCATTAGTTTCATCATGAGTATCGTTATTTGTTGTGTTATTATAATTGTTATTGTTGCTGTCATCATCATCATCATTTTCTTTGTCATAGTCACTGTCTTCTTCTTCTTCGTCGTCATTATTATCATTATTCTCATCATAAGTGCCACTGCCATCTCCTTCATTAGTGTCATCATCACCGTATTCATCATCACCGTATTCATCATCATCATCATCATCGTCATCATCCTTGATAGATTCTCTAACAACTGGTCTCGTCCATCTTCTTCTTCTGAATGAAGTCTCATCTTCATCAATAACATTACCTTTAATAGCATCGTTGACATCTTCAGGATGGTTTGTTGGAGCATCATAAACCCATTTAGTCTCATTATCCACTTTGATATGATCAACTAATAAATGAGATTTGATCCATTCTTCAGGAAATAAATCCATTTCCCACTTGGAGTTCTTTGTAAATTCCCATTCCTTTGGTGATTTAACATTATCCTTTGAACTCGTACCGATTGAACTAATTATTTCATCTATTGAATTAACTGATTTCAGATTATCGACATTGAAATACTCTAATCTTGATGATGAAAGTTTTGTAAAATCATCATCTAAAAAGAATGCAAATGACCATTCCTTTGTCTTTTTATTGAATTTATGAATTTCAAAAATCTCAACAATTGATTGTTCCTTTGGTTCAACATAATCGAAATTATCTTTAATCAATTGTTCTAAAATATTTGTCTTCTTTAATAAGTAGTATCTAGTATCTTCTGAATAAATGAAATTCAAAATCTGTTCTTTGAAATAAGGATGTGAAATAATAGTACAACTCCAACCTATTGTAATCAATATGAATTTCAAAATTGGAATCACAATATAATAGAATTGATTTGTTAAATAAAGCATTGAAATTGCAGTAGTCAATACCGTTAGATAAAAGAATGCTGATATGGCTTCACTCGAATAAATAGCCACCTTCTCAATAAAATAATGATCAATAGCATCCCATAATGCAACATATAACAACATATGATTTTGTAAATCAGTCAGATTTAATAAAAACTCTCTTGAAAATTCAGGAACTGGTTTAGGAACAGCCATCTTTCTTAATTGTGGACCTCTAGCTAATTTGGGATTCTCCTTACCTAGGCTTGTATTGAACTGATCTGGTTGATGGACAAAGACGTAGTTGGGGACCATGATATAAATCAACATGATGAATAATGGGAGTGTCAATAAGGTGGATAATGGTGTTAGGATAACATGGGTATAGATGATAAGAAGGGATAATGTCAAATTTGGATTATCCCAATTGAAGAATTTTATTATATTATCAATCATTTCAAATGGGATGGCTAATCTTGAATTCAATTGGATGAAATTCTTACTCATGATATTGACGGATAGACTGGGTCTATTTTTACCAGCTTGAACCCTTCCTTCAATAGCTTCAATCCCACCTTCAGCATTTGGAGGCAATGCCATTGAGAAAAGCTTTTCAATCAATTTGTCAGTAAGTAATGAAGTCTTGGAAGCTTGGTCCGACATTGTTGTTGCTGTTGTTGTTGAAGTTGATGACGATGTTGTTCTTGTTTTTGAAGGTGTTGATGTTGATTTGACATTTGTGGTTGTTGAAAAAGATTTGTGTGTTGGTGATGTTTCTCGACTGCTGTGACTGCGGACATGTATGCTTGGTAGATGGTGATGGTTATTAGTATGGTTCTTATGACTATTTGTGTTATTACCAGCAGAGTTTGGCTTTGAATTTGGATTTGATGGAGAAGATGATGAATCTGTGGATGGCGATGGGGCAAACAAATTGACCAAATTCTCAGCTATGAAGGACGAGTTTCTCTTTGAACGCTGTTGCTGGTTCTGTGATCCATTCTGGTCGTTTTCATTGTCCCATTGGAAGAAACTGCTGACTGAATCCATAACTATTTGGTCTTGAGGATGTGTTTCTTGATTTTGAGCAACCTTTTGAAGGCTATTCTCTGTTTATGAAAATGGAATAACAAAAAATAGGGGCAAGTTGGAAAGTTGAAAAGTTGATTTGTGGTGTTGATATTGTTTGGAATAGACTCTTATGTGTCTTCTTGATGCCCTTTTGCTCTTTAAATCTCTAATTCGTAGACCCTGTAAACCTCTTAACTATGTTAAAAACCATCAAATCTCACTTGAAATGCTCCAAATTTTGGTCAAAACCGGATTGACTTCCGACCAGATACCCTCGGAAATCATTTTAAGTGGTATTTCTTTCATTTAAATTGGATAAAAGTAGTTTTATATGATACTTTTTAATAGATTACCCTCTATAACTATCTTAAACACGTCAAATACCTCTATTAATCACCATTTTATGACAGTTTTGACATTTCCCACATACAAAATATCGAAAAGTAAACAAAAAAACAAAAAAGTTATACCGATCTCAACTCAAAAACTACAAAAACAAAACACCAAAATATCAGTTTTCAGGATAAATAATGAGTCTAAGTAAGTCAACAGTTTGCTATCCAATTAATTTAAGCACAAGTATACTAACATCTCTCTCAAAACAATCCAGTACGGCTCCCTGATTCGCCACAGGATATCGTTTCCTCCATCAAATTCTCACCAAAATACCACCATCTATTGGCAAGTTCCTGGGATGGCTATGTTCATCTATATGGAACAGACCCATCCAATCCCAACACGACAAATGGTGCACTGACGAAGATCAAAGCAGATGCTGCCGTCACTGATATCTGCTGGGATGAATTGGTGGGTAATAGGGCATATCTCAGCACTGTTGATGGAAAGATCAAAGAGATTGATTTGGAGAATGGTAAGGCACACACTGAGATTGGTTCTCTGTCCAATGAAAATGGTGATGATAATGGTCAAGGTGATGATGCAACAAGAGGTATACAGGCTCTTGTCAATATACCGTACTCCAAAGGTTTGATGGTGGCAGGCTCATGGAATAAGACTTTACAATATATCGACACAAGACAACAGAGGACAACACAACTGGTTCAATTGCCACAAAAGGTATTCGCCATGGATGCTTCTGCTAATAATATTGTTGTTGCAATGGCTAAGAGATTAGTGCACATATATGATGTAAGGAATCTCAATACTCCTTTACAGATCAGAGAAAGTGGTCTTAAATATCAAACAAGATATGTTAAATTCATGCCTAATGCTGAAGGTTATGCCCAAAGTTCCATAGAGGGAAGAGTGGCGATTGAATACATTGATCCATCACCACAGATACAAGCTCAAAAATATGCTTTCAAATGTCATAGATTATCATTATCAGATGTTGATCTAGTATCACCAGTCAATGCCTTAACTTTCCATAAAAGATATAATACTCTTTTCACTGGTGGTTCAGATTGTCATGTTTGTCTATGGGATCAAAAATCAAAGAAGAGATTAAGGCAATATTCGAAATTGGATCAATCTGTAGTATGTTTGGATTTTGATGAAAAGGATGATGGACAACAACAAGCAATATTAGCGATTGCCACTAGTGATGATTCATTCAAGACAATGGCATCGATACAGGCTGGATATAGTAAACCATTAAGAAGTTCTATATATTTGAAATATTTGAGTCCTCATGAAGGTATGCCAAAGGCAGTTGCGGCAGCAGCTAGATAGACAGGTTATATACACATAATATCAATATTGTTCAACTTCTTTGCTTTTTAGAGCCACGACCACCAGCGTTTTCATCATCATCATCGTCAGCACCACGAGTATTCTTTCTCTTGATGATATTTCTTATCAATTTATCATCATCAATGGTCTTCATTCCCTTGGCAAAAATATTCAAACTACTTTGTAATGACCGTACTTCAGATTTTAAAATACATTCACCCATTTTAACTCTTGTATTGAATCTTTCCATTGTATTGATGTTATTATTGATGTTATTGTTTGTGATGGTGGATGAACCATCAATATCAACACCACCTTCAGCTTGTAATGCAGGAGCCATGAAGTTTCTGAATGCATGGCTTGGATATTGTGATAATCTATTATTGATACATTGATCCCATATGAGAGAACCTGTCTTTGTAACTGCATTTGAAGAAACTATTAATTGATAACATTTTTTCATTATTCTTAATAAATGTCTTGATAATAATTCTTCAGATAATGTTGCGTAATTTTCTTCATTATTATTGATTTGATAAATTTCCCAAAAGATTGTTAATATCTGTATGAGATATTTAGCTTCAAATAAGACATCACCATCATTATAAACATCATATGAATCTAATACAATGTTGTCTTCCTCTAATTCAACTTCATCATGTTCATCAGTACCAAAGAATTCAACGCTCAATGTACCGATTTGTTCAATCACTCTATCTAATAAATCACTTTCTTGTTCTGTTGATAATTGGAAATATGAAAGTATTGTTGCTCTAATAGAATCTAATGGTAATTCACCAAAATCAAATTTGGATCCATTCCATTCAACATATCCATACCTTCTTAATAATTCACTATTTGGGTGATCACCATATGTATTGTAGACTTGTTGACCTAATTTTATTGGCTTTATACTTTTCATAACAAGATATTCAGTTTCATAAAAGAGATTGGCATTAGCTAGATTGGTATCAGCGTTTAAAAGATCAGCCAACGTTACCATTGATTTATAATATCCATCAAATTTCACTATTTCATCATCTTCTAAATCTTCATTGAAATCAACTCTTTCCACATCAAATGAATAAGATAGAATGGTGGATGCCACTTGATGAAATTGATCTAATGATACTTGTAAATTACCCATTTGTAAATCATTAATAGCAAATGGAAATAACTTATTATATGTTTCTTCAGCCTTATCTCTACCGATTCTTGATACAACTAATGAAGGTGAAAGATAATTCAACTCTTCTTCTTTCCAAAACATCAAACTATTGAACTCATTTGGTAAGATGCTTAAATATGGATACCATCTACTATTTGAACCTAAACTCAACTCATAAATAATAGTCAAGATCAGTCCTTCCCAATGATCATACTGCGTCAATAATTTCTCCTTATTCAGATCGCTTAATGCGCTTAATGAACCAGTCTCTACATTCAACAATGCATTTCTAGGTATCTTAAACAATACCTCATCCTCATCTATATCATCAACAGCCACAACACCACGGCCTTGAGCAGACTGTCTGAGATCTCTGATCTGGATCTTGCTGGATGTCTGGACACCGGCCTGTAATAACCACTGGTCATATTGAGCAGTTTGAGCAACGAATGGATCCATCTCAGCTAATTTAAAGACCTTTTCTTGTACGTTCTATTCCTTTTGCTCTTCAAAGAGAAAGTGAAAAAAATTGTGAAAAGTAAACAAAAAAATTGAAAATTGTTGCGCGAACCGGATTTGAATTGAGAAATTGATTCGAGTTTGACATCAAATCAGTCAGTTTGGACTGTAATTGAGAGGTTATGTGTGTATAAGTTAATACACTGATAATTATTTTAATAAGGATATAAACTTACTGGCCAGTTTGAGATAAATTTGCAGGTCTTGTCTGGCTTTTACAGGTCAAAAAAGAAGCGCTTTTCACATGTCATTGGTGTTATGCTTAGATATTACCATAAGCATTTAGTTTGCAGTTACTGAGTATATAGGTAGTATATTTACCTACTGTTGTAGTATATAAGTATTAAGTTTACTACCAATCTTTACAGGAATTACTTAATACTTATATCTTCAAAAGCACAAACGAATTGTAATCGAATATGCAACTTTGGGTGAATATTTCTGTGGTTAATTCTATTAATGCTTCAACATTAGACTATCCAAAGCATGAATTATCGCTTTATATACCACTCCATACGCCCTCCTTACCCACTCCTATACCAATCAACTAGCCAGACTGGCTCACAATTCTAACGCTCCATCTCCAGAAATGGCAGATTTTTCTGTTTTCCACGGGTAATTTTTTGTTCTCGAAAAATCTTTTTCGATTTCAACAAAACTTGACGCTTTCTAAAGCTCTCTCCCTATCTTTAATTCACTCCAAATCACAATTAAACCATGTCTGCTGACGAATTTAAAGCTAAAGGTAACGCAGAATTCTCTGCTAAGAACTTTGAAAAGGCCATTGAGTACTTCACTCAAGCCATTGAGGTCTCCCCAACCCCAAACCACGTCCTCTACTCAAATCGTTCTGCTTCATACGCCTCTTTGAAACAATTCGAAAAGGCTTTAGAAGATGCTGAAAAGACTGTTGAAATTAACCCAGCCTGGGCTAAGGGTTACAGCAGAGTTGCTGCCGCTGAATTTGGTTTAAACAATTTAGATGCTGCTGAAAAATCATACCAAAAGACCTTAGAATTAGATGCCAATAATAAATTAGCTCAAGAAGGTTTAACTAGTGTTCAAAATGCTAAAAAGTCAAAGGATGCTCCTGAATTTGGTTTAGGTCAAATCTTCAATGATCCAAACTTGGTGGAAAACTTAAAGAAGAACCCAAAGACTGCTGAAATCATGAAGGATCCAACCGTTGTTGATAAAGTCATCAAGATTGCCTCAAACCCTCAAGCTGGTATCAAAGAAATGATGTCAGATCCAAGATTGATGACCGTTATGGCTACATTACTGGGTATTGATTTAGGTGCTGGCGGTCCTCCACCTCCTCCATCTTCCACAACTCCTCCACAATCATCATCATCTTCTACCCCTCCAACATCTACATCTACATCACAAGAACAATCAACACAAAAAGAAGAAAAACCAGCACAAGAAGAACCAATCAAGGTTGATCAAGATGGTGATGTTGAAATCAAAGATGAAACTCCTGAAGTTGTTGACAACTCAAAGGAAGATGCTGATTCATTTAAGGCTGAAGCCAACAAATTATACAAATCAAGAAAGTTTGATGAGGCCATTGCTCTATACAATAAGGCATTTGAAACCTTCCCAGATGTCACATACTTAAACAACAGAGCTGCTGCTGAATTCGAAAAGGCTGATTATGAAACCGCCATCAAGACTTGTGAAGAAGCTATTTCTAAAGGTAGAGAGACCAGAACTGATTATACCACTATTGCTAAATCATTTGCTCGTATCGGTAATTCATATTTGAAATTGAAAGATTATCCAAATGCCATCTTATTCTTTGAAAAATCATTGACTGAACATCGTACCCCTGATGTTTTGAACAAATTAAGAAGTACTCAAAAATTAGTCAAGGAATTAGAAACTCAAAAATATATTGATCCAGAAGAAGCTGAAAAGGCAAGATTACAAGGTAAAGAATATTTCACCAAGGGTGATTGGCCAAAGGCTGTTGAAAGTTATACTGAAATGATCAAGCGTGCTCCAGAAGATGCTAGAGGTTATTCCAACAGAGCTGCCGCATTAGCTAAATTGATGTCATTCCCTGAAGCTGTTAAAGATTGTGAATTGGCTATCAAGAAGGATCCAACTTTCATCAGAGCTTATATTCGTAAGGCTACTGCTGAAATCACATTAAAGGAATTCACAAAGGCCATTCAAACATTAGAAGCTGCCAAGGAAAAGGATGTTGAAGTCAACAATGGTGCCAATGCTAGAGAAATTGATCAATTGTACGGTAAGGCCTTTTCACAAAGATTTGAACCAAGATATGATGAAACTCCTGAACAAACTTTGGAAAGAGTCTCCAAGGATCCAGAAGTGGCTGCTATTTTACAAGATCCTGTCATGAACAGTATTTTGAACCAAGCTAAGGGTGATCCAAAGGCTTTGAATGAACATATGAAGAACCCAGAAGTGGCCAAGAAGATTCAAATCTTGATTGCTGCCGGTGTCATTCGTACAAGATAAAATTAGGGAGAAGAGAAGACTGTTGACCAATAAGTTGTCATTTATTAGCTAGATTTATTTACAATGTGCTTTTGCGTATCCTTTAATTTTAATACCTATTAAATAATACGAACAAGCGTGAATGGAGCTTTCAATATATAACGACTTATCAAATTGCTATAAT
Source organism: Ruyongia ponderosae (assembly GCA_030582235.1). NCBI lineage: Eukaryota > Fungi > Ascomycota > Saccharomycetes > Phaffomycetales > Wickerhamomycetaceae > Ruyongia > Ruyongia ponderosae. Next base: position 326,305 of record JAKTWV010000005.1, on the reverse strand, counting down.
CATTCATCAGAGTAGTGATATAACAGATAAATATGCTGTTTGGCGAATTCACATTACGTTTTGGTGATGTCATTAATCCATGTTTATAATATGTAGATGTTAATAACGGTTCTAAAGAACCACCATATATTAAACTTTAAAATCAAATGGGTTATTAGGATAATCATTAATTTCGACATTTGATAGGAAGAACCTAATCAAAATATGTCAAAAATATCATGATGAGTTTGCAATAACGTCCAGATATAGATGTAGACCTATTTGTGATGAGATCAAAAGATCAAACAAAGCACAAATAGTTAAACATATATCGTTCCTCTTGGCAAACACATCGTGATATAAATAATCTCATGACCTTGGGACTCAAATACATGTGCATTTGAAGCCTCTTTCTAGGAATGAGATATCAGTGGATTATCCTATTTCTTTTATTCTTGAATGAATGCAAAAGTGTTAGCTTTAACACAGCTATTCTTGCTACCACTATCAACTATTTATAATAAATGAAACAGGAGCGATTTAAAGCTGAATGATAAGTGGAAGCATAGCATTTCAAAAATCACCAATTTGTAAAGCTGGCAAAACATTAGCTATAGAGCGCAAGTGGTTCATTGTACAAGTATAATGGATTGTTTCTCTCAAAGCAGGTAACTTAGTATATCTTTCGTACCAGCCAAACGCTGTATTTTAGTTGATCCTTACTGGAATAACGCTAAGAATCAAGGCTAGTTTGGTAAGCAAGAGAAGTTCAATAATTTGATCTTGCCCAAAATAAAAAAATGAAAAAAAATAAAAAACACTGAAAACTGTCCGAATCAGGAAATGTCCGAAACAGGAAATTTCTCGTACAATTCTCGTTTAAAAAAAATTCAAAACAACAAAAATTATCAGCTTACAACTTTTCCCTTTTCTCACCAACATAAACAATCCCTCAACCTTCCTCTCTCGTTTCCACCACAACCCCCCAAAGGATGTCTACATTGGTCGCCGCTGCTGAAAACATCGGAGCCAACATCTCCTCCACCTTCCAGAGCCATTCTGCTCCAATCCTGGAAAACTTAAGCTTCACTGCCGTCGTGGAGTTTCTTCAGACCCTCTCATGGTGGAAAGTTTTCTTCACTTTTATCGCCATTGTTCTAATTTATGATCAAGTTTCATACCAATTAAACAAAGGTTCTATTGCCGGTCCTAAGTACAAGATCTGGCCTATCATTGGTCCTTTCTTGGAAAGTTTGGATCCAAAGTTTGAAGAGTATAAGGCCAAATGGGCTTCTGGTCCATTGTCTTGTGTCTCAATCTTTCATAAATTCGTTGTTATTGCAAGTCAAAGGGATTTAGCTAGAAAAATCTTCCAATCCCCAACTTTCGTTAAACCATGTGTTGTTGATGTTGCTGTCAAGATCTTAAGACCTGAAAACTGGGTCTTTTTAGATGGTAAGGCACATACTGATTATAGAAAGGGTCTAAATGGTTTATTCACCAAACAAGCCTTGAGTGTTTATTTACCAAGTTCTGAACGCGTCATGGAAAAATACTTGGATCATTTCAGTGAAAGTACAAAGGAAGGTCCAAGAATCTTCTTTCATGAATTAAGAGAATTAATGTGTGCCCTTTCATTAAAGACATTTTGTGGTTCTTATATTACTGAAGAACAAATCAAGAAAATTGCTGATGATTATTACTTAGTCACTGCTGCCTTAGAATTAGTCAACTTCCCAATCATCTTACCATTCACTAAGACTTGGTATGGTAAGAAGACTGCTGACATGACTATGAATATCTTTGCTGAATGTGCTGGTGAAGCCAAGAAATATATCAGAGCTGGTGGTAAACCAACTTGTGTTATGGATGCTTGGATTGAAGTCATGGAAGAAGCCAAGAAGGAACAATTAGCTAATCCAGAAAAGAAATTAACCGTTAGAGAATTCACAAATAAGGAAATTTCAGAAGCTATCTTTACATTTTTATTCGCCTCTCAAGATGCTTCATCTTCATTAGCTTGTTGGTTATTCCAATTAGTTGCTGATAGACCAGAAATTGTTGACAAGGTTAGAGAAGAACAATTAGCTGTCAGAAACAATGATCCAACTGTTCCATTAAGTTTAGAATTGATTGAAAAAATGACTTATACAGAAATGGTTGTCAAAGAAGCTTTACGTTACAGACCACCAGTCATCATGGTTCCATATGTCGTCAAGAAGGCCTTCCAAGTCACCGATGATTACGTTGCTCCAAAGGGTTCCATGTTGATTCCAACCTTATACCCTGCCCTTCATGACCCTGAAGTCTATGAAGATCCTGAAGAATTTATTGTTGATCGTTGGGTTGAAGGTTCAAAGGCATCTGAAGCCAAGAAGAATTGGTTAGTGTTTGGTACTGGACCTCATATCTGTTTAGGTCAAACATATGTCATGATGACTTTCACTGCCTTATTAGGTAAGGCCTTGATGTATAATGATTTAGTCCATAAGATTACTCCATTATCTGAAGATATTAAGGTCTTTGCCACTATTTTCCCACAAGATGATTTGATTTTACAATTCAAGAAGAGAGATCCATTAGACAAGACACCTGCCTCTGTTGCACATGCTGCTAACACTGCTGCATTGAACGCTGCTGCTACTGCTTCTGCTTAGATTTTCCCCTTAAGTCTACCTGTGTTTTTTATTCTGTTCATTCAATTCATCAACTTTTGTTTTGTTGATTTCTTCCCTGTTTTCCCCCCACTTAATACCATACTCTGTGTTGTGTTCACAAGACATTCAAATCACATCATATCATATCACATTATATCACATTATTAAATCCATTTAGAACTTCATATTTATTTTTGTTTGGTATTTTAGAATCAGGGAAAGAAACAAATGAGCAACAAAACAAACCATTTTATTTATTGACAACCATCCTTTACTACGCTACACACTCCTTTTAAATTGAGTATTTTTACATCCTTTCTTTGAATTATCATCTTCATCTTTACTACAAAGCAACCCAACAATGACAAACTTATGATACCATATGAATTACGAAATGAAAACAAAAAAAAGAGTAATATTGAATTATAGATCGTGTTTTTATTCACCGAGTGCTATTTACTACTGTCACTCTACTGAACTTTGGGTTTGCTATTTGCCATGTTTTTGGTTTTTATGTTTTGTTTTCATGATGCAAGCAAGATATTCAAAGTATACTTTTGACCTTGTCGCTTGACTTTTTGTTGTCACATCATGTGTACTTTATTTTGATATTTAACGATAAATATCGACTTTTTATATGAATCAATACTAATTTAATTTTCTACTATAACTTTTATACCTTGATCTGTTTGTAGTAGTCAAACAAGTAGAATTTACAAGAATTACTTTTCATTTAACCGTGATTTCCATCCATCCGCCGATGAGGCATAAATAAAAATCATGAACAAGTTCTTTTAGAGAGAAAACACCAGAAAGACAGAGCAATGATATGGTAAACAATTGATGATAACATAGATATGATGCTACTATGAGAGTATTATTGATGTTATCTGTATCAACAATATACCAAACAGTCAAACAATCATAATCCTGATTTATGTGTCAAATTTGAATAATTTCAAAACAACAATTTATACCAAATTTGAATCAATACTTGAGCTACTTTGGCTTCTTGATAATCAAGATATTAGCTTGAGGTACTTTACATATGGGGTTATACCTTCAACCAGCTCCCTATTGGATATCAATGAACAAGTTGGAGCACTATTGAATGATCAAAATCTTTACTATTTAAGGAGTGGACATATACCATTTCTTGATATTCAATCTTCATTATCAATCACTATCATTCTCAATAAGCAGATTATGGTTAAAGTATCTTTAGAAAACGTTCAAATAGTTGGACCAGTTTCTTCAACTTCTTCTTTCCCATCTGGTACTTCACCTCTTGACATTCTTACCAAATCAGCTCTTGAATTCATTGTTCTTTTACATCGTACTTTCAATCCTCAAAGATTAGACCTGCTCAAGGCTAGAAATGATTTCCAAGCTGGTTTAAATGACAGAACCCAGACCTTCGAGTATTTGCCAGAGACTAATGGTATTAGAAAAGATAAAGTCTGGCAAGGTGCTAAGCTCTCTAGTGGCATTATTCAAAGAAATACAGAGATTACAGGTCCTGCTTGTTCAAGATCAATGGTTATCAATGCATTAAACTCAAATGTTAACACTTATATGACTGATTTTGAAGATTCTGCTACTCCAACTTGGGAAAATATCATCTTGGGTCAAATCAATTTATATGATGCCATCAGAGATCAAATCGATTACACAAATGAATCAAGTGGTAAGAAGTATAAAGTAAACAAGAAATTCAAAGACAGTCCAGGCATGTTGGTAAGACCAAGAGGTTGGCATATGAATGATAATCATATCTTGATTGATAATGAACCAAGTTGTGCACCTATTTTAGATTTTGGGTTATTCTTCTTTCATAATGCTTTGAAATTGATTGAAATGGATCGTGGTCCATATTTCTATTTACCTAAATTAGAACATCATCAAGAGGCAAGATTATGGAATGATATCTTTAACGTCTCACAAGATTTCTTTGGTATTAAGAGAGGAACTATTAGAGCCACTGTTTTATTAGAAACTTTCCCTGCTGCTTTCCAAATGGATGAAATCATCTTTGAATTAAGAGATCATTCTGCTGGTTTGAATTGTGGTCGTTGGGATTATATCTTTAGCTGTATCAAGAGATTGATGGAATATCCAGATTATATCTTGCCAGATAGAGATCAAGTCACCATGACTGTTCCCTTTATGGATTCATACGTCTTGAGATTGATCAAAGTCTGTCATGAAAGAGGTGTTCATGCCATGGGAGGCATGGCTGCACAAATCCCAATCAAGAATGATTTGTTGGCTAATGAAGCTGCTTTGAATAAAGTGAGAGGTGATAAGATTAGAGAATTAGGAAAGGGTCATGATGGTTCATGGGTGGCACATCCTGCTCTTGCTGAAATTTGTAATGAGGTCTTTGCTAATATGGGGACACCAAACCAAATACATTATGTTCCAACTTATTCCATTGATTCAGCTTCATTATTGGACACTGCAATTCCAAATTCTTCCATAACTTCAAAGGGTGTTAGGGCTAATCTTTACATTGGACTTTGTTACATGGAAGCATGGCTCAGAGGATCAGGTTGCTCACCAATAAACAATCTTATGGAAGATGCTGCCACTGCTGAAGTTTCAAGAGCTCAATTGTTTCAATGGGTTAAGAACCGGGTTGTCTTACAAGATACAAAGGAAGTATTAACACCAGATCTAGCAGAATGGTATTTGAGAGATGAATTATCAAAGATCTTGTCAACTTTACCAAATGATCCAAAGTATTATAAATTTGATGTTGTCGTTGATTATTTCTTACCTGAAGTAAGAGGCAAGAAGTTTGATGATTTCTTGACCACAATGCTATATGATGAGATTTGTACCATTGTTGATCCAGTTGATTTGTCTATTTTGAAGCCATGAATAGTGTTATTGATCTATTGCCGCTACACAGTCTGTGTTTTTTCAGTCTTTTTTTGTATACTATCACCTTTTTAGGACATAATGACAACCTATACATTATATGAATGTTTATGAATTACACCTATTAACTTGAATATGTAAAAGCAATGGTATCTGATATCAAAAATATAAGATAGAACTTGAAAGTATTCATACTCAGTTTGAAAAGTTTGACAAAAAATTACAAAAAAAAAATATTGTAAGAATGTTCCGATGCGGGGAGTCGAACCCCGGTTTGCCCGGTGAAAGCGGACCGTGCTAGCCGTTACACTACATCGGATATTTCATATTTTTAAAATGTGCTGGTCCTTTATCATGTAAGGCTGTAAAACTAGTAGAGCCACGACACCCGGACACCAAACTGCTAAAAAGACGTTTCTTGAAAGTTTATAGATTGATTTATCTATCTCTTAATCTTGATATTTACCGCATAATGAAATTTTATAGGTCATACATGTATTAGATCAAATATATATATGTCTCTTTAAAGTCAATCACAAATCAAACAAGAAGTAAAATCAAAACAGTATTGTGTAGTATAACCAGATACTATAGTCAACATATCTGAGTCGCTTAGTGAGTAGCGTCATAGACAACTTCAGCTAAAGCAATGCCTCGTTCTTCGGTATATCTTGGGGTGACTATTTGTAAGGCAACAGGCATACCATCGTACAACTCAGGATCATAAGATTCTTGACATTCAACATCATCGGAGTTCAAGGCAACAAATTCTTCAAATGGGACATCAATTTCTTTATCGACTGAAGTGATTGGAACAACGACAGATGGATAATCAAGGTAGTTTATGACCATGGTATAGGTCAATTGATAAGGTTTGGTTTCACCTGCTGGATATGATGGAGATTCAAAAACTGGTGAGATCCAAGCATCGACTGGTCTACCAGTGGAAGTCAATTCTGCAGTATCAAGCCAATATTTATCATAAACCATTTGATCTTCATACTTTAATTTGTTTTGTTCCCAATGTTGTCTGACTAATAACTCTGGACTTTCACTTCCAAGACCAATAAGTTGTGGGATCAATGGTTCTCCAGTCTTGTCACATTCACCCTGGATCTCCTTTAATCCATCAGCTGCGAAAATAGCAGCAATATTCTTGTCTAATTCCTTATGACTGATTGGTGGTCTCCATTCAATGATTTCATGACCTTGTTCCTTTAATTTCTCAGCAGTCAATTTCAATGCTCTAGCAATTGGTGGTTGAACAGATGTGGTTCCATTACCATAAAGAATACCAAATGCTAGCTTTTTTGGAACCTCATAATCTCTCCATGGGATATATGGTGTCTTTGGATCATATAACCAAGGTTCAGCATCAAGAATTGTCTTAACAAAAAACTTCATGTCATCTAAATTTTGAGCTGAAGGACCAACAACAGATGGAACAATTGGTTGATAAGCCATTGAGTTTGTTAACTTGGCATATGGTAATCTTCCAGTAGTTGGTCTGATACCAAACAATCCATTCAAAGCAGCTGGAATTCTAATGGATCCACCAATATCAGTAGATAATCCAATAAGAGCACCTTTGGATCCAATCAATGCCCCTTCACCACCACTGGACCCACCTGGTGATAACTTTCTGTTATGTGAATTCAATGTTTGACCATAAACGTTAGAAAAAGTATCAATTGCCATCATTGCCATTGGAGTTGTAGTCTTGACGTAAAATACAGCACCTGCATTTTCCAAAATAGTAGCAATGACTGAAGTATCCTCCTTTGTCTTTGGTTGGTTTAGCAACGAAGCATAACCTATAGCAGAATCCATTCCTTCTAAATTGATTTGATCCTTTAGTGAGATTGGTAAACCATGTAATGGACCAATAACCTTACCATTCTTCTTATAATAATCATCCAACTCCTTAGCTTTTTCTAGTGCCCTATCGAAAAAGATTTCAGCACAGCAATTCAACATTTGATGAGCCAAAGCAGCTCTATGACAAAATGCCTTCGTGACTTCATATGAAGTCAATTGACCAGTAGCGATCTTTTCTTTCAATTCTAGTAACGATTGATCAGTGATGGCCTTTTCATCTTCTGGTAAGATGGTATCGAGGTACTCTTTGGTGTTCAATACCTCTTCAACTGGAGGTACTTCAATAACCCATTCTTTAGGGATCTGGTTAAAGACTGCTTCTCTCTTGGCCTTTGAGAGCTCTTTCCATGTTTCAGTCATGTTTGGTTGAATCAATTGATACTGGTTATTCTTTGAAGACTGTCACTTTCTGTGTTGATATAGGAGTTAAGATGAAAGGGATAAATAAATTAGCAAAGTAAATAAATTAGCAAAGTGAATAAATCTTTCCAGAAATTAATACTTGTGAATATTTTATGAAGATTGCGTTTTCCCGATAAGGAAATTTTTTTAGATTATCGGGATCTCTTTACAATTTAAACAATGTTATAGTGTCAAGGTACATTTGATTATTATCTACATTCGATACCTCAGTACCAACGATATAAATCTTCTCTATACTAAAGTGCTGTTCCTGCCAGACACATAAAAATAAACACACATCTCAATTACGCACAATTGATAAATTAAATTACTCAAGTTCCGATCTCATTCAATGAGTGGCATCATAGACAACCTCTGCCAAAGCAATAGCCTTCTCCTCAGTATAACGTTGTGTGGTCACTTGCAAAGCAACAGGCATTCCATCGTACAATGCTGGATCGTAAGAGGCCTGACATTCAGCATCGTCGGCATTCAATGGCACAAAATCCTTGAATGGAGCATCAACTTCCTTATCAGCATATGTGATTGGGACAACAACAGATGGATAATCAAGATAATTTGCCACTAAAGTGTATGTCAATTGATAATCCTTGGTGACACCAGCTGGGAAAGAAGTGGATTCAAAAACTGGTGAGATCCAAGCATCAATAGATCTTCCTGTTGAAGTCAACTTGATTGTATCACGCCAATATTCATCATATATCAACTGATTCTCAAACTTCTTCTTGTTTTGATCCCAATGTTCCCTGACTAACAATTCCTTCCCATCAGGTTTTACTCCAACGAGTTGTGGAATTATAGGTTCACCACTCTTTGCACATTCTTCTTTGATTTCATTGGAATCATCAGCTGCAAAGATATCACTCAAATTTGTATTCAATTCCTTATATGACACTGGTGGATCCCATTCAAACACTTCATGGCCTTGTTCCTTCAATTTCTCAGCAACTAGTTTCAAAGCTCTGGCCACAGGTGGTTGGACAGAAGTAGTACCATTGTTATAAACAATCCCAAATGATAATTTCGCAGGAGTTTCATATTCACGCCATGGAATGAAGGGAGTCTTTGGATCGTATAACCATGGTTCAGCATCAATGATGGTCTTGACGAAGAATTTTAAATCTGACAAGTATTGGGCAGAAGGACCAATAACTGATGGGACAATTGGTTGGAAGGCCATTGAGTTTGATAATTTGGCATATGGTAATCTTCCTGTTGTTGGTCTGATACCAAACAGTCCATTCAATGCAGCAGGGATTCTAATGGATCCACCAATATCTGTAGACAATCCAATAAGTGATCCTTTAGCACCAATCAATGTCCCTTCACCACCACTTGAGCCACCACAGGATAGTTTCCTGTTTTGAGAATTGACAGTTTGTCCATAAACGTTTGAATATGTATCAAAGGACATCATTGCCATTGGGGTGGTGGTCTTGACGTAGAATACAGCACCGGAATCTTCCAAGATGTTGGCAATCACAGAGACTTCATCCTTGGTTTTTGGTTGATTCAATAATGATACGTAACCCATGGCAGAATCCATTCCTTCTAGATTGATTTGATCTTTCACTGAGATTGGTAAACCATGTAATGGACCAATAACCTTACCATTCTTCTTATAATAATCATCCAACTCCTTAGCTTTTTCTAATGCCCTATCGAAAAAGATCTCTGCACAGCAATTTAACATTTGATGAGCTAAAGCAGCTCTATGACAAAATGCCTTTGTGACTTCATATGAAGTCAATTGACCTGTGGCGATCTTTTCCTTCAATTCCAATAATGATTGATCAGTGATAGCCTTCTCATCTTCTGGTAAAATGGTGTCAAGGTACTCTTTAGTGTTTAATACCTCTTCAATTGGTGGTACTTCAATAACCCATTCCTTAGGGATCTTGTTGAAGACTGCTTCTCTCTTGGCCTTGGCTATTTCCTCCCAGGACTGTGACATTTATTCTGTGATAGTTGGTTAACAATCTAATTTTTTGTTGATGGAGTCTTCCTTAGTAGAGAGTATGAGCACTGAGGCTGTCCTTATATAGTTGAATGTTTGAAGAGATTGCTGTTCTATTGGAATCGCTTACTGGATAGGGATAACGGCGATCATTCATCCAAACAACCACTCTAGTGTGCTTCCAATGAAGAGGATATGGTGATGAGATTGTCTTTAAAGATATATCATGGTCCTCTCTTTATAAAGATCATGTATCATGTTGGCTGTTCCCTGCTATAGCTCTATGTTCTAGTTTGTGATGGTTAAATATCGGTGGCGGTATTGCTGCTTGTACTCTGCTCAAAGTGGTGTCTGGATGGTAAAACTTGCAAAAATTTTCTGAGTCGAATTTATCTTTTCAAGCATTCTATTCTAAATATTTCTATTAACTTAGTCATCTCCTCTGCATCACGATGACGTTATAATCTTGTTGAATGTAAGTTGGTTGCCGTTACTGTTCAAACTACTGCTAATAAAAATTGGTAGTTTGTGTATCAACTCGTTGTTGAATCTTTATATGTCGTTGGGGTCTCTTAAGGCAGACAAAGTTGACTGTCCTAATGCCCAATACAATGACAACTAATCACAAGTATATATATATTGTTGCAGCGACCTACGAAGTGATGCTTTGATTTATTCAGCTACAACGTTTTTTTGGTCAATGCAAAATTCAAGATCAATAATATACTTATAATTCCCCTTTCCCTGAATAATGTTATGTCTTTTAAGATTGGTTTAAACTTTGTAATTAGATCACCAAACGTAGCTATATGTTGCAATGTATACGAAAGTATGTTACGAATCAAGAAATAGATGTAGAAATAAAAGGGTTATTAGTATGTTTATTGAAAGTCTTTATTTGAAAGATCATAGTAAGATTGATATTGGATTATATCTCAGCTAGTCGTTCTCAAAGACAACAAAACATACATGAGCTATATTAATGTAGCTTGATCTTGCCAGTGTATCATGATAGATATATGATCATAAACCTCTCAATCATCTCATCATTTGAATCATATGCAGTTTGGGCCATGTCGAATACAAAAGATGTAACAAAGCTAGATCAGTAGTTCTAAAATAAAGAGTAAATTTTCGAAGGTCGTAGGATGGTTCACCATAGCCGGAGTTGCACTATACTTGTTATATGGAGTATTGATAAACGTTGCCGTATCTAAAACAAATTAAAGACAGAGATGAAAGACGCCATTTCTGAGCGTCAAAAAGAAGAAGAAGAAGAAGAAGAAGAAGAAGAAGAAGAAGAAGAAAGAAGAAGAAAGAAATAAATTTTTGAAGTTTTTGTGTTTCGAATTTTTGAATTTTGGGCGGTTAGACATTTCAACTTTTTTGATTGATTTTTACTTCAGTTAAGATATTGAAGGACTTGTATATGGCTATGGAGTCCTTTTAGAAATACTTATATACCATTCTTTAACACTGTATCACGCTTTAACTCTTCTTTACAAAGCTCAATGTGTAGCATTATATATCAACTTAGCCAACTCGATGGCATTCTCTTCTTGATATCTTGGAACAACAATCTGAACAGTAACAGGCATCCCATCAAACAGTTCAGGATCATAAAGACTGTTATTATATTCATCTCCTTTATTCAATGGAATGAAACTGTCACCATATGGTAAATCAATATCTTTATCGACAAATGTGATTGGAACAATCAGCGCAACGTAATTCAGATAATTGACCCAATAGGTGAATGTTCCCTGATAAAAGTTCTGTTCTCCTGTCAAAAACGAGGTGGATTCCCAACCTGGTGAGATAATAGCATCGACTGGTCTCCCTGTTGATGTCTTATTCTTGGTGTTTAACCAATATGAATCATACTTTAGCTGAGCTTCATACTTCAATCTAGCTTGTTCCCAATGCTCAGTGACATTCAACTCATCTTGAAACTCTCTTCTTGAGATCAAAATATCAATCACTGGTTCACCAGACTTTGCACACTCTTCTTTAATCTCATTGAAACTATCAGCAGTCAAAATCTTTGTCAATTCCTCCTTCATCGACGTATGTGAAATTGGAGCTTCCCAATCCATTGTCTCATAACCCTTTGAGTCCAACTTACTTCTAACCAAATCCAAGGCCCTTTTGATTGGTGGCGATGGTGTCATTGAATCACTAGTGGTAAAGAACGCAAATGATAACTTCTCTGGCATTTCATATTCTTTCCAATCAATAGGCAATGCATTTGGATCATGTAATTTAGTATCAGATTGAATGATTGTCTTGACGAATAATTTCAAATCATCGATATTTCTCGCAGATGGACCAATCACTGATGGTGATACTGGTTGAAATGCCATTGAATTAGTAACTTTCCCATATGGTAATCTATTAACACTTGGTCTTATTCCAAATAGGCCATTAAACGTAGCAGGGATTCTTATGGATCCACCCAAATCAGTAGAAAGTCCAATCAATCCACCCTTTGTGGCAATCAATGCAGATTCTCCTCCACTGGACCCACCTGGTGATAATAACCGATTGTAGGCATTGACAGTCTGGCCATAGATGTTAGAATACGTATCACCAGCCATCATTGCCATTGGAGTCGTTGTCTTGACGTAGAATATAGCACCTGAATCTTCCAAGATCTTTGCAATTATCGATACTTCATCCTTGGTCTTTGGTTTATTCACTTGTGCAATGTATCCAATGGCAGAATCGATTCCTTCAAGATTGACTTGATCCTTTGAAGTTATTGGAATTCCATGTAGGGGACCCTTGAATTCACCAGTCTGTTTGAAATACTCATCTAATTCTTTAGCCCTTTCCAATGCTCTTTCGAAGAATATCTCTGAACAACAATTAATCATCTGATGTGCCAAAGCAGCTCTATGACAATATGCCATTGTTATTTGATATGAAGTTAATTCACCAGTACGGATCTTTTCTTGTAATTCAGCAATGGATAGTTCCACAATAGATTTCTCATCATTTGGTAATATGGTCTCTAGATATTCTTTAGTATTCAAGACTTCTATCAAAGAAGGTACTTCTTTCATAACCCATTCCTTTGGGATCTTACTGCATACAGATTCTCTCTTTGCCTTGGCTATTTCTTCCCAAGTTGTAGTCATAATTTGTTCATATGATGGTTTGTGATCAATGATGAATATACTCTCACATTAGGGGATATCCCTCCTTATAGATGGAAAATCATTGAAAGATTGTTGATAATGGGGGATGATCTTCAGATAAGGGTTTGGCTGTTTGTTCTGAATCCTGATGTTTTGTGTCAATTGCGCAGACTGTGTTGGTTCGTTTTCCCTATTGAGTAAAGTCTTTGAATGAACTCCAGTGGATGGATTCCTCAAAGATGATTGAGGCATTGGTATATATGACAAATCAACCATGATTGATGATGGGTCGATGGGTCGATATTAATGTTGTTTGTTCTGGTTTCAAGGACAAATCAAATAATGGGATAAAGTATTTTATGAAAAGGGACTTTAAGCCTATAAATCTTGAATCTTGACTCCTCAGAAAGAATCTCATATCATATTGCACTATTTGAACGTTTAACGTTGTGATGTAATGCTATTTTCTGTATTCAACTGCCATACCTATTTCTTGTCAACGATATTGCCAGGATTACATACACCACACACCGTTTAGAGTGTCAACAGATATGCAGCAATATCCCGTTAGCTTGTTAGTTGAACTGTCTTCTTGAAATTTGTTCCGTTGGTTTGAAGCGCTGGTCCAGATTTGCATCCCCCGGACAGAGCGATTTGGAGAATTTCTGGGAGATATTTGTGTTATTACAGTGTGTTTTTATGTGATAAAATATCTTTTAAACTGTGAATATACAATATAGTTATTTCTAATATAAATATAATCATCTACATACTTTCAATAGCTGAAATGATGGCAATATTTTGCATGTTTTTTGTCCGGTATTAGTTGGTCTGATAAGTAGGAAAGCAGCTGCAGAGAGACCGCGAAATCCCGAAACGCACTCGGTATTGCTCAGATTCAAAGCTTGAAAACTTGCCAAAGTAGATACATAGATATACCAAACAATTACCAATACAACAATATCATCTTCTACATCATCTCTCAATAGCCACCTTAACAAAAAAAAATGCAAAAAAAAATAATAGGAATGGTGAATCCAAGGAGGTTCGAACTCCTGCTTCTTTCGAAATCCGATCTTGAGTCGGACGCCTTAGACCACTCGGCCATAGATCCTAATTCCATGTATACCCTTCATCCGCGATTAGTGTAACTCTGCACAATCCACCTGGTACGGGCACGCTGAGGTTTTGGCGGGAAATTGAATAAAATACATGTTTAATGGCTTGAAACGTTTATTTTGAAAGTTTTAAAAAGCTGATGGTATACTTGAGAGTGTTCTAAATACTCTAGTATAGCTATAAATCAAAATCGAGTAACTAGTAAATTATTTGTGACTTTTGAGGGAGTAAGGATGGGTACTGTGGAATTTCAATAGTCGATAGAAAGTAAAGTAATTATTACAATTTACTCATTGAAAGCGGAGATTGTTTAAATTAGCATTCTGATATAGCTGATACACTGAATGGATGTTCCTGTTCATTAGAAATTAATATTTGGAATTATTGATCGAGTTTTAAGCAATTTTCAGTTTTCTGCTCAATCCGGAAATTACACTGGAACTGTTCTTCTTCTTTTACTCCATTGTTTATTCTGATAATCTAATACAGATTGATATGATTATAAATCAAGATTAACTTCTATGGAAGTATCCTGTTATGTTTGACTACCAAATTAGAGATGTATTGTTCAATGTTGACACACCCTATTCTCCCCGCCAATAATAAATCACATTGTTTTGAACCCTACAAGATAATCTCAACCAAATATCGCTATTTTTTACAACATGTTATTCACTCATCCCCAAATTGCCATGGATATAAAAACATTAATATAGCCTCTTTTAACTCAAGTCAAGAGCATTCATCAGTCAACCAACTACAACAGCATCATCAATGCCAGTGCACAAAACTCCATCCACTTGGGAACAACTAGCCCAGAAGAAAGTTGATCAAGTCAACAGTCAAATCCCTAAACAATGGCGTCTTTCCAACATCCCATCAATCGAGGAATTGAAGAACGTCATGCCATATTTGGATTCATTGACTCCAGTGGATGAACTAACAATCATCAATGCCTCCCTGGAACAACTTCAATCCAATATCAAATCACATAAGTGGACATCAGTCGACATCACTACTGCCTATTGTCACAGAGCTGCTTATTGTCATCAATTATTAATCACTTGTTCTGAGATATTCTTTGATAAGGCATTGGAACAAGCTAGGGAATTAGATGAATATTACAAGACAACAGGACAATTGAAAGGTCCATTGCATGGGATTCCAATCTCTTTGAAGGATCAAGTTCAAATCAAGGGAATGGATGCTGCCATTGGATTCTGTTCAAGATTATTCAAACCAGTTGAAGAAAACTCAATCATTGTTGATATTTTATTATCATTAGGTGCTGTCCTATACGTCAAGACGACTGTCCCTGGTGGGATGATGTCAAATGATACAGGCTCTAACATTTATGGACAAACCGTGAATCCATTCAACAGATTGTTATCACCAGGTGGGTCTAGTGGTGGTGAAAGTGCATTGATTGCAAGTAAGGGTGCCATTATTGGGATTTCAACAGATATTGGAGGATCCATTAGAACTCCTGCTGCGTTCAATGGGATTTGGGGATTGAAGCCAACTGGTGGGAGATTACCAAATGGGAAATTGGCTAATATTTGTGTTTATCAAAACGTTGCACCAGTGGTTATTGGTCCATCTGCTAGATTTCTTGGTGATATTAAGATCTTTGTTAAATCAATCATTGATGCTCAACCATGGTTATTTGATCCAAATACTCCAAAGATTGTTTGGGATTTTGAAGCTTCAAAATTTGGTACTACTGGTGATACAAAGAAATTAGCCATTGGTATTCATTATTCAAATGATGGTATTACTCCTCATCCTCCAATGACTAGAGCCTTGAAGTTAGTTGCTGATAAATTGAGAGCTCAGGGTCATGATGTGATTGAATGGAAACCACCAGTGTCTCATGTTTGGATGAGAGATGAATTGGTTGAAATATTCACACAGGAGGGATTCAAAGAAATCAAGGCAGAAATGAATAAGACTGGTGAACCAATGCCAAAACGTAATGTTGGAGTTGAGGAATGTGTCAAGGATATCATCAGTGTTACAGATTCGTGGAAATTGGTTGAAACTAAATTCAAAACCCAGATCAAATATGATAAATATTGGAATGATACTGTCTCTCAAACCACAACAGGAAGACCAATTGATGCTTGGATCTCACCAACTTGGGAATCTCCAGTGGTTCTTGCTGGTGATATGAGATTATGGCAAAGTACTTATAATTATCCAATCAATTATCTCAACTATCCTTCATTGATCGTTCCAATCACACATGTTGATGCTAATATTGATCAAAAGAATGAAGATGACTTCAATCCATTATCCAATGATGATATTGAGAGTTGGGATAGTTATGATGCTGAACTCATTGATGGCATGCCTGTTTGTTTACAAGTGGTTACTCCAAGATTCGAAGAGGAGAGAGCCATTGCCATTGGTGAAGTTGTCTACGATGCTACCCACTGAACGCTATCCCATTATCTTTGACATAATAATATAGGCGGTAATGTCTATTTTGTACAACACAAAAAAACAATCAAGCTCCATTAATGGAATGAGTTACAAGCCATATAGGTTAAGGCAATAGATACTGTAGAATCACCATATTACTCGTTAAAACCTCCAAAAAAATAGGAACAAAGTGGACGAGACCGGAGTCGAACCGATGACCTCTTGCTTGCAAGGCAAGCGCGCTACCAACTGCGCTACACGCCCTAAAAAGTTAACAAAAATATCCGCAGTCAAAACATACTCAAAGTTGCAAATCCGGGTAACTTTTGGTTTAGGGCCTGATTTTTGGAGCATCTCGAAAAGCACTATGGAAATCTTGTACAAGTAGAACTTGAAGCTGATCAAGTGGCAAATCCAACACAAGATATACAGGAAGGATGAGTACAGCTAATAGAGCATGCATGTTATGTGGGATAGTGGAGCCTTCAAGAGTAAGTAGAGTGGAGATACCTTGAATTTGTTAGGTGTTGATGTTATCAATATAAAGAATGAAGACTAACAATACATCTATTTTACCTATAGAGATTCCAAGAAGATGGTTGTCCAAACTGTGCTGATTTATTAGATGTTGGACTATCAACCACATCTCCTACATTTGAAGGTCTGGTGGCCATTGGAGAACCACAGAAGTCATGGGTTGCCAAATGGTTGAGAGTGGATCAATACATACCTGGTCTCTACGCCGTCAAGGTCAATGGGAGATTACCACAGCATATCGTGGAGAACTTACCGTATTATAGACCAAGAGATGGTACTGCTACTGATTGATTGAAGGGTATGCTTTGGGAGTGTGTTATTTTTTCAGTTCTTACATTTCATTTCATTTTAAAGAGAAAGAGAAATGTGTTGAGTGTTTGTATGATAGTATATTTATTTGTTTTGAAAGCAACAGGAAAATTATAAGTTTGTATTTTTAATCTAATATCATTGAATAATGATTTGTTCTATTTCTTCTCTCTGTATTCCCTCACAATATCATCAACTAGCCAATGTTTGTGCTTAATACTTGTATACAATTGCAAATTGCAAATGTTAGCTGAGATGAAAATCGCCAAAAAAATCAATCGACAAAAATTTTGATTTGATCAACAAAGTCAGTTTAACATTTCAACAAGTCACATAATACTACAAACAGTCTTAGAAAGAGAGATCCACAGATGGAGATATAGTAAAAGATGTTGCGCAGAATAAACAGAACAAGCATACACAGAATAACCACAATATCACCATCTTCCACTTCAACTGTGATACCCAATAGCACAAGAAAATTGCAACAACGAAGAACATTCATCTCATCACCATCAGAACTGGTCTCTTCAGTCACAGAAACATTACTAGCATTACACACAGCCACTGGACTAGCCTGGTGGGCATTCATCCCATTGACCACAATTGCATTCAGAACCGTCTTCACATTACCCATCGCCATTGTGCAAAGACGTCGATTACAAAAGCAGAATGAATTAAAGCCAATAATCAGCGCCATGAGTCCTGTATTGAGGTTGAAATTGGCACAACAATCACAACAATTACAACAGGCACAGAGAGCTAAATTGAAGAGCGATACTGCTAGGGTAGATTCCATTTCCAGTAGTGTTGATATGATGACTGCCAAACCTGCATTAACATATGAACAAATTGTATTATTGAGTGCTAAGGAGATGAGAAAGAGACAAAAGCAACTCTTTAAGGAGAATAATTGTCAAGTTTATAAGAACTTCATCTTGCCAGTCATACAAATCCCATTATGGGTAACGTTATCATTCTCATTCAGAGAATTAAGTGGATGGAATAAATTCAGCGGTGCAGGTGGTATCAATCCATTAGATCCATCATTAACAACTGAGGGTATTCTATGGATTCAAAACCTAACAATCCCAGATCCAATCTTTTTACCAATGGTGTTGGGTTCATTAGCATTAGCGAATGTTGAATGGAATAACAAGACAATGAATTTACAAAATTTGAACGTTAGAAGAAGTTTAAGACCAACAGCTATGGATTCCATCTTTAACATTTCAAGAATTGGTACGATATTCTTCATGGCTATTGCCACACAAGCCCCAGCTGCCATCTCACTATATTGGATCAGTTCAAATGGATTTTCATTGTGTCAGAATATCTTGTTGGATTACTATATGCCAATCAGATACTCTCCAGTTGATAGGTTTGGTTCTAAGAAGGCCACTAAGGGTGCAGTGCCGCTGATTAGCAGAAATGTTTGATATTATAAATACCACCAAATAAAAGTGAAGAGATAGAAAGAGTTGATGATGATTACAAATAATGAACATGAATGAATGATAAAATTTGTATATAAAGATTTTCATTCTAATAAAAGCATGCATTTCAAAGCAAATATGAGCAGTACCTAAGTTTAAAAGGAGCAACGCTATGATAACTAATGTCAGAACTGAATTCTTCTACAAAAAACTGAGCTGCCCTCCCAAACGATCCTTGTGTGAATTGGAATAGTGACATTTAGAGCCATAATAACAATCATTATTGATCAGACGGTTCACAGAGATCTGTACAGTCGACACCAAAACCTGTAACCAAAGAGGGACAACAGCAAGGACAATTAGAGGATGATGAAAATGAAGTGCTAGTTGTTGGTTGATCATTGGAGGAGGTGGAAATAGATGGTTGATCATTGGAGGAGGTGGAAATAGATGGTTGATCATTGGAGGAGGTGGAAATAGATGGTTGATCATTGGAGGAGGTGGAAATAGATGGTTGATCGTTGGAGGAGGTGAAAGTTGTTGGCGGCTCATTGAAGGAGGTGAAAGTTGGTGGTTTATTGAAGGAGGTGAAGGAAGTGCTGCCTGTAGATGGATAAGCACTAGATGAAGGATCATATGAATGTTGGGATGAGTTGAAAGAAGATGGTGTAAATGGAAAGTGATCTTGATTAAGTAAAATAGCCTTACTCTTGATCATTTGATATTCAACTAAAAGATAACTAGTGATGTTACGAATATTCAGTATATGTCTTAACGTATATATTTGACCTCACGAATTACGAATCTTGAATTCCAGATTCGCACACTTGAAAGTAGACTTCAGAAACACAAGTTCAGCAAAATGGCCAATATCATTAAGTAATAAGAGAGGATTAGCTAGTAGACTAGACTCAAATTCCACCTTGGAGATTCGTTTATGAGATGATTGTGTATTTTATTGTTCTAAAGCGTTCACTCTATCTTCCATAATTCCTGACTCACATTGCTAATCTTCTGCGTCTTCATTCATGGCGCATAATACTATAAGTAAAACTATCACTAATATCAACCATAGTAAAGCAAATTCAGGGTCCACATCCACCCTGTTCCACCGGTGACTCGAAGATGATGGCGATGACGATGATGTTGTTGATGATGTGCACTGTGTAGTGGGCAATGGTTCGTTCATACCGTCGAATACGGTGGTCCATCCCCAGGTCGGATTCATCGTGATCATTGTCGTTGTCGTTGTCGTTGTTGGCACTGAGACAGCATCTGTATTTTGTGGTTCATCATGGCCTTCTTCGTAAAAGCTTTCATACTTCTCATCATCTCCTGAAACAACATTAGACTTTGTCGAGTATCTCGCTAGCGCCATTGAGATCTCCTGGTTCTTCAAATCAAAGACGGTATAAACATACTTCAAAAAGTTCAAACCTAGTATCCCTGTGCCTCCATCATCGTCTCCAAGTATTTTTAGATCACAGATTGTACGACCACGTGAACGGCGTGGTCTTAGGAACGCTGATAGTGGCACTTTGATGACATTCTCATCGAAGATGAACTCTATAGTCTTGGACTCAGCTTCTTTGCAACTAACCGAATAGCTTTTGTGATTCGCAGCCCAACCTGTGAGGGTATTCTTTATGCAATATCTGAAAGAGCTCACAATGTTTTCTAGGATATCTGTTGGGAATAAACTATTAGTGTAACCTGTGTCTATGATGGCTGTAAAAGGGTTAGCTGCATTCTTCTCGAGTAGCATAGTGCTTATTAGATTCACTTTAGAGCCAGAAAAATCTTCAATCAAATTCAATCCAGTATATCCTACTTTGAACGATCTGGCTCTACCTTGTTCATCTAAATCCACTATTTTATTTCTTCTTAGTGGTTTCTCAAATTTCTCTGTATCAACACCACCAAGGACAAAACTTCCTCCGGTCTGCAACAGATTTTGTTTTGGGTTGACCCAGATACTAAACATGTCAGATGATATCTTATTGGCATTGCTTAATGATGTTACCAAGTTGTCATACTTATCATCCAGTGGATAACTCAAGCCTAATAACGAAAATGGTATACTTGAGGTTTGTCCAAGGCCGAATTTGAAGTTAATTCGATCTGGATCTTTATCACCGTAAATACTCACCTCATCTTGAGCATATATACCTTGTGCACTATCCTGACCTAGATACATAATTGAAAATGGGTTGTCGCTACCTATGTAGCTTGAAGATACACTATGGTCAAACATTCCATATCTCAAACACTTACCACCCTTACCATCTTCATCTGCACATTTAGGATTAAGCTTTGAGTTAAACCAGGTCAATGATGAGCCTGTGTCTACAAGAACCTCTATTGATTGTGGTGGATTCCCGACCTCCAGTTTCAGAGCAACATAATTGCATCTGTTGATAAATTGAGTATTGTCCAAAGACCTGTGCTTCAGGACTATTCTAGAATCTTCATCTGATGGCGACTTTTCTGTGTCATTTCTGTAATCAACCACATTGCTTGTGTCATTTCTGTAGTATTCAACAGCAGGATCTGTATCCTCAATGCGATATAAATCAAGTTGAATAGTCTTAGCAGATGATGTTGAGCAGGAGAAGAGTACCGTCGAAACGAGCAGCAGTAATGTTTCAATTAAACGAGTCATTGAAGTTAAGCAATATATCAGTATTAGCTTGTGATGTACTAGTGGCTCCAGTGGTAAACATGATTGGATAAAGTCATAATACTGGTGTTATTCTGTGTTTTTAGTTCTCAGAAACTTCAGTTCACATTTGAAATGTTGAAGAACGAGATTGTTCTGTTTCGAGTTATTATTGCAAGGGCCACGCTATTTGACAGGAAATCACCAAATTTTGTCTAACCAAGTTAAAAGCGATTGACCTTTAAGAACCCACCTTTAGCTAGTACTATAGTAATATTCCTTAGCGTTACTCTAATATCCATCAGTTCCTTTTCCATCAACCATAAATTCCGTTTGAAATTCTATCATTGCCCATAACGGTAAACCGCTTCATGAACTATGAAATGATTTCCAGATTCTTCAAATTAATCAAGATGAACTCACCAATCACCCAAACATTCCATGAATATTCTAGGGTCCAATAACATGTTGTATTATTATGGTAATCTACACCAACAATGACAAATGATCAATGATGCGACGTAATAAAAAATGTATTAGAAAAAACCTAAATCAAATCAGATCAAACAAGATAACAGAACCTTGAATGACAGAAGTGATGATGAATATGATGCAAAGAACTGGTAAAAACAAAACTATTAGAAGAAAAGATAAATAACCACAAATAAAACCTCTTTAATTCCCCCTAGAGGATCTATGAAATATTAATAAAGATAAAAGTAAAAGTAACAACAATGAAAACCCAACTATTTCTGTTGTTGTTGTTCCTTCTTCTTCTTGTTCTTTTCAGCTCTTTCTATTTCTCTTCTACTACCCTTCAACAATTCCAAATGACCGACTCTTGAGGCAATCAACTTCTCAGTTTGTTCAGTGACACTGTATACCTTTGTCAATCTGTTCATGACGGCAGCGTTTGTCTTCTTTGATCTGAGGATCTTTGGAGCAGCGGCCTTTGGGTTCATCTGCTTCTTGGTGACTCTCTCTCTTGGTTTCTGTTTGGTCTTGACCTTCAGTGGAGCCTGTGCCATGTTGATTATCGTTCTTTTGTATGTGTATATATCCCTTGTTAAATGTTAAAAGTCATTGCAGAAGTTATAAAATTTTTAAAAGAGGCCACGTGACCAGAAAAGGAGTCGAAAAATCAAATTTGCAAATTGTCTTAATATTTGAATATTTGACGAGATGAAGTCTTTTGGGAAGCCAGGAAGTTTTGAGCTGCTCTTCGTACGTTGCCTCTTTTGAAGTGTTCACTGGCTTTTGTCTATCTTTACTGCTTACTGCTTCTAGTTCAGACATTTTGCTTGCGTTTGCACTCTCTTCAAATTCAGATTGGAAAAAGGTATTCTGTGACTAACATAAGGGAACCTCATCGCTTCAATTAGGATTTTTATTTCGTTTCAAAGAATACATCCCAGAATAATGTCTTTGTTGATCCTACCAGGTCCTCAGGCCCTATCCACTTTCAGAGTCGCTACTCTGATTGCTGATATCAACAACGCTTGCAACTCTTCTGTCGTTACTGAAATCCGTTCTTCTTTCATCCATTACGTCTCTTTAACGAACAAGTTGGATGATGACAAGTTGAAGTTGTTGGATGTTCTATTGACTTATGACCAAGCTTTGAACTTGGAAGACCCATTGACAAAGGAACTTGTCAAGATCTCAACAACTGAAGAGTCTTTAAAGCCAGAAGATGAAGATTCATACACTATCAGAATCTTACCAAGATCTGGTACAATTTCTCCATGGTCTTCAAAAGCTACAAACATTGCCATCGTTTGTGGTTTAGAACAAGATGTTGAAAGAATCGAAAGAGGTGTCTCCATATTGATCAAGGTCCGTAAGGGTTTCCCATTACAAGATTACATCAAGGATGGTAAATCTTTATCTTCAATCTTTGATAGAATGACTCAAACCCTTTACATTGATAATGCTCCAGTATATGATGATTTATTTGCCCATCACAAACCAAAACCATTAGTGGAGGTTGATTTATCCTCAAAGCCAAAGGAAAAGTTGGAATTGGCCAATAAAGTTCTTGGTTTAGCCTTGGATCAAGGTGAAATTGATTATTTAGTACAAGCATTCACAAAGACAATTGGTAGAAATCCAACTGATGTTGAATTATTCATGTTTGCTCAAGTCAATTCTGAACATTGTCGTCATAAAATCTTCAATGCCGATTGGGAAATCGATGGTGAAAAGAAACCAATGAGTTTGTTTAAAATGATTAGAAATACTGAAGAAAAGAATCCTCAATATACCGTCAGTGCCTACAGTGATAACGCTGCTGTCTTTGAAGGTCCAGATGCTTATCTATATACTCCAAACCCAAAGACTAAGGTTTGGACTTCAAAGAAGGAAAAAGTCTTCACATTAGTCAAAGTGGAAACACATAACCATCCAACTGCTGTTTCTCCATTTGCTGGTGCCGCCACTGGTTCAGGTGGTGAAATCAGAGATGAAGGTGCTGTTGGAAGAGGTTCTAAATCCAAGTGTGGTTTATCAGGGTTCTCAGTCTCTGACTTATTGATTCCAGGTTTTGAACAACCTTGGGAATTAAAGGATATCGGAAAGCCAAACCATATTGCTTCTGCCTTTGATATCATGATTGAAGCTCCAATCGGTTCAGCTGCTTTCAATAACGAATTCGGTCGTCCTTGTATCAATGGTTACTTCAGAACTTTAACAACAAAGGTAACAAACCATGAAGATAAAGAAGAAATCAGAGGTTTCCATAAACCAATCATGATTGCTGGTGGTATGGGTGCCATTAGACCTCAATTAGCCCTAAAGAACTTCAGAATCACTCCTGGTGCTGCTCTTATCGTCCTTGGTGGTCAATCCATGCTTATTGGTTTAGGTGGTGGTGCTGCCTCTTCCATTGCCTCTGGTGAAGGTTCAGCTGCTTTAGATTTTGCTTCCGTTCAAAGAGGTAATCCTGAAATGCAAAGAAGAGCTCAACAAGTTATTGATGTTTGTGTGGCTCTTGGTGCTAATAACCCAATCCAATCCATCCATGATGTTGGTGCTGGTGGGTTATCAAATGCCTTACCTGAATTAGTCCATGATAATGGTTTAGGTGCCAAGTTTGAATTAAGAGATATCTTAAGTTTGGAACCAGGTATGTCACCAATGGAAATCTGGTGTAATGAATCCCAAGAACGTTATGTTATGGGTGTTGCTCCACAAGATTTGGAATTATTCAAGGAGATTTGTGAAAGAGAAAGAGCTCCATTTGCCGTTGTTGGTCATGCTACTGGTGAAGAAAGATTAATCTTGACTGATAGATTATTAAAGACCACTCCAATTGATTTAGAAATGTCAATCTTGTTCGGTAAACCACCAAAGATGTCAAGAGTTGCTAAAACTGCTCCATTAAAATTAGAAGAAACTAAATTCCAAAACGTTAAAGTTGAAGAAGCTTTAGATAGAGTCTTACATTTACCAGCTGTTGGTTCCAAGAGTTTCCTAATCACCATTGCTGATAGATCAGTCACTGGTTTAATTGATCGTGATCAAATGGTTGGTCCATGGCAAGTACCAGTGGCCGATGTTGGTGTCACTGCTACTTCATTAGGTGAAACCGTTGTCTCTAGTGGTGAAGCCCTTGCTATGGGTGAGAAGCCAACTTTGGCTCTTATCAATGCTGCTGCCTCAGCCAAGATGTCTGTTGCTGAATCATTATTGAACGTCTTTGCTGCGGATGTTCCAGCTTTGAATGCTGTTAAATTATCTGCCAATTGGATGTCTCCAGCTTCTCATGCTGGTGAAGGTGCTAAATTATATGAAGCTGTTCAAGCCATTGGTTTAGAATTATGTCCTGAATTAGGTATTTCAATCCCAGTCGGTAAGGATTCCATGTCCATGAAGATGAAATGGGATAACAAAGAAGTCACAGCTCCATTATCATTAGTCATTACTGCCTTTGGTCCAGTTTCTAACACTTCAAAGACCTGGACTCCACAATTAATCAATGCTGAAGAACCAACTGTCTTAGTTTTGGTTGATTTAGCTGCCACTGCTTCAAAATCATTAGGTGGTTCTGCATTGGCTCAAGTTTACAACCAAGTTGGTAACACTGCTCCAAATGTTCATGATATTTCATTATTCAAATCATTCATCAATTCATTGATTGCATTACATCAAGTTAAAGATTTAGTCTTAAGTTATCATGATAGATCAGATGGTGGTTTGATTACCACATTATTGGAAATGGCCTTTGCTGGTAGATCTGGTTTAAACATTAACTTGACCTCAACTACTGAAGATGCCTTGACCTTATTATTCAATGAAGAATTAGGTGCTGTATTCCAAGTTACTCAATCAAGATATTCTGAATTCTTAGATGTCTTATCCAAGAATGGTGTTTCATCAGATTTCGTCAGTGTTGTTGGTGAACCAGTCTTTGGTGATGAAAACCAAGCCGTTAAGGTTACATTCAATGGTCAAAAGGTTATTGAATCCACAAGAGCTTCATTACATCAAGCATGGGCTGAAACATCATATAAATTACAAAGATTAAGAGATAATCCAAAATCTGCTGATCAAGAATATCAAACTTTACAAGATAATGCTGATCCAGGTTTATCATACAAATTAACATTTGAACCATCAAATGATTTGAATGTTGGTCAATTTACTTCAAAGCCAAAGGTTGCCATCTTAAGAGAACAAGGTGTCAATGGTCATCAAGAAATGGCTTGGTCATTTGAACAAGCTGGTTTCACCTCTGTCGATGTTCATATGACTGATATCATTAGTGGTCGTGTTTCATTAGATGATTTCGTTGGTTTTGCTGCATGTGGTGGTTTTTCATATGGTGATGTCTTGGGTGCTGCTTCAGGTTGGGCTAAATCAGTCTTATACAATGAAAGAGCTAGAAATGAATTTTACAAGTTCTTTAATGAAAGAGATGATACATTTGCCTTTGGTGCTTGTAATGGTTGTCAATTCTTATCAAGAATTGCTGAATTGATTCCAGGTACTGAAAATTGGCCAACATTTGAAAAGAATGCTTCTGAACAATATGAAGCCAGATATACCATGGTTGAAGTTGTTGAAGGATCAGATGTTGTTCCAAGTGTTTTCTTAAACGGTATGAAGGGTACCAAATTACCTATTGTTGTTGCACATGGTGAAGGTAGAGCTTCATTCAAATCCAAGGAATCATTAGAGAAATTCACCAATGATGGTTTAACCTCTGTCAGATATTTGGATAACTATGGTAGTATTACTGAAAAGTATCCATTCAATCCAAATGGTTCACCAAATGGTATTACTGGTATTAGAACACCAAATGGTAGAGTCTTAGCCATGATGCCACATCCAGAAAGAGTTACAAGATTAGAAGCCAACTCTTACTATCCAAGCAAAGAAGCTGAATTATGGGAGAATTATGGTCCTTGGATCAGATTATTCCGTAGTGCTAGACTATGGGTTGGTGAAAGAGCTTGAAGAATTTTCTTTTCACTCTTTTGTCTTTGTTAATTTGTCTTTTGTTCCTGTTCTTTTTCTTCTTCTTTCATGTTGTACTCGTTATAATTTTGATTGATTTTCCATTTTACTCATAATAAACTTTTGATTTTAAATTCAAATAAGTATAAAGTTGTCCTGTATATTAATAATAAATTCACCAAATACTAGATTTCTAACATAATCAGGAGTCTCTACTAAATTTCCTGTATGAATGATCAATTATTTAGCGAAGGAGTTGCCACAACTTTCTAAAATAGACCATATATTATAACGATATACTCCATTGAAACTAACCCATTTCATCAGTCCACCAAGGAATAAGAGAACCAACATGTTCTGGGTTGATAGTTGATTTTACGAGATATCAGCTGTTTAACTGTTATACCTTCCACAGCAAATACATTATACAACCAGCGAATTACACAAAAACTCATAGGCATAAAGTGCTAAAAGACTAAAATCATCTTCAAATCAATTCATCAGCCTTGAATATTCAAAAACAACCAAACGAAAAGACAGAATCATTCAACATGCTCCATGGCCCCTTTTTAAGAGGTTTCAACTTTCAACGGTTTTCGATCCATGTTGCTAGTTTACTAACTTAATCACTCCTTTTATGCCTATTGTACTATTTCTTTGAAATCCTCTAATGTTGTAACTTGTTATGATATCATTAATTTATCACTCTATCACTCTATTATTAATAACTGTCAATCATTCTGCCATTCTGCCGTTGATGGGCCCTGGATTTATTTAGAACAATGCACAGGATCTTAAATGATGACATAATTGTGAGAGACACCAAAAAGAGATGAGATTGAGAAACGTTGAGATTAGTCAATCCCTGATTTTAATATTGTATATCCTATGGATCAAGATCATTGAAATGATTGCAATGATCATCATCATGGGTTGATCTTCAAAACTGATCATATATATCTGATTTACAAACAAAATATTTAAAACAATTCTACAGAACAAAATATCATCAATTGATTTGTTATAAAATTAAGAATTAAATATTAAAATAGAAGAAAAAACACACACTATCCTTTGTAATTCAAACATGAGATTCGATTGATAATCATATCAAATCAGGAAAACACCGTCCATAAACTAATTAAAAAAAGGAAACAAACAAAACAACAGGAAAACAACAAAGGAAATACAATATTGAAAGAAAAGTTAAAAAAAGAGGGAAAGAAAGAATGAATAAGTGAAAGAAAAACCAACCCAGTAGATTTCATAAATTAAGTCTTTAATCATTCTTGTAAAGAAATAGACCAGCTATTTCATCATAAAGACAACAAACAACAAACAAAAAACAACGGAAACATCATCATCAAACTTCAGAAGTATCATTGGTATTAGTAGAAGTAGCAGCAATACTAGAATTATCATCATCAGCTCCATCAATGGAATAACCACCATTTTTATTAGTTGGACTAACACCAGCACTATGAGTATCACCACCAACGATTGTAGAATTAGTAGACATTTTACTAGAATTGGAAGCAGTATGACTCAGGGCATTGATCAAGGATGGCAGTTGTGCAGTAAATGATGGCAAAATTTGATTTGTTGGTATATTGTCATATTTATTTGCATCATTATTCGTTAATGAAGAAGAAGAAGAAGAACCACCAGCATTGTTATCATTATCTTTAGCATCATTATTACTACTAGCTGATGAAATTGAACCAGCACCTGAAGATAAAGCAGCAATAGATTCAGTAGAATGCAATGGAGAAGCTGAATGTGAATGGACTGATGAAGAAGCAATGCTCATTGCAGTGGTGTTTGTATTATATCCTAAATCTTCTTCATTATGTTGAGTTGGATTATGATGAAGGTGATGATTATTTGGAGTTGGAATTGGAGTGAAATCATAAGTACTTCTTCTCATTTGTTCCAAACGTTGTGCATCTTCCTGTTCACTAGCATTAGTATTATTATTATTAATAGCAGCACCATCTTCATTATTATATTTTGGATCATGTAAATGAGAATGTCTAATCATATTTGATCTAACATTGAACAGTTTAGAACAAACAGTGCATTTGAATGGTTTTTCACCAGTATGTGAATAATAATGAGTCTTTAGAGAACTTGGTCTTTTGAATTGTTTTCTACAAACCGGACATTGATTCTTTTGAACTGGTCTAACAACTCCATCATCATCAGTAAATGTCATTATGAAACCTTGTCCATTCTCTCTATCTTTTGAAACCAGATTTGGTAATGAGATATTACGAGGAAACATTCTTGGAGCAACAATTATACCAGCTTGTATCTGTTGAGGAGTTGGTCCTAAATGTGATGCACCAGAAGATGAATATATTACTGTACCATCAGCATTTGAAATTGAAGTCATTGTTGATGAACCAACAGAATCCACTGGACTTGTTGAAAGATTGTGTAATTGTTGATGAGGTGGTAAATCATTTAAACTAAAGGATCTATTTTGGATTTTAGCAGCATCAATTTCAAAATTTGGGGTTGGATTATGAGAGAATTGAGCTTGTGATTGTTGTTCAGGTGTTAGTTGCTGTGAAGGATTGAAAAATGGTTGGTTAAACACTGGAGTAGGACCAGGAACGAAATGCTGTTGCTGTTGCTGTTGCTGTTGCTGTTGCTGTTGCTGCTGTTGTTGGAGGTTGTTAGGATAAATAGGAGCATGTAATTGTTGCTGTTGTTGTTGATTTAGTTCATAGATAGAATCGTTTCTTGGAATTGGTTGAGAATATTGATAATTTGTAAACTGAGGAGGATGAGGATGGAAAACCATCTGTGGTTGTTGTTGTTGGTCAACACCATGATTGGCATGGTTCAATTGCATTTGCATCAGTTGTTGATGCTGTTCTTGTTCAGACATTTGCAATGGAATTGACAGGGGAGGCAGTCTATTATTTGACTGATCAGCCATCAGCTGTTGTTGATGCTGTTGTTGTTGTTGTTGTTGCTGATGTTGATGTTGATCAGTGGCAATATGGGTACTTGGGTCAAAGTAGAAGTTCTGCATTGTTGTGGGATTATTGATTGATATTGAATGATCAAATGTGAATGATTTCCAGATAAACCTGTTTATAAGTGATGAAGATAGCTCTTTGAATAAGAAAAATGATGAAGATGATGAAGATGAATGATGATTTTTTGCAAATTGGGAAATATATAATTCTCTCTGATTATCAAATCACTTTTGAGTAATGTGAAATAATATTCCAATGATTCACTAGTGAATGTTTTGAGAAGTTTATTGATAATGAGCAACAATCAAATAGACAAACAAACAAACAGATAGACAATTGAGTTGAACAACACTTGGTGTTTGGGGGGAAATGATTAGCCAAAAATTAACAAATACAACAGATGATGATCAAGATGATGATGATGATGATAAATAATAGCAAATCACGAATTATTGAAACGACGATGAATTCACAGCGGGTAGAGCCTCAGAGTAGATGGAAACGTCAATGCAAAGATTGTCAACTAGTGTTCGATTGGCCAAATAGATTATCAAAGAAAAAAAGGGTTCATGCTAGGTAAATATTCAAATTTGAGAATTTGATCTTCTTTTATTTGATTTTTCTTTTGTGATTTTTTTTTTTTACTTTCTAGCTTTCTTTCTAGCTTTTTTGTGAAAACTGTGGCGTCATATGGTCTCATGCAGGTCCGAATTCTAAGTGACGCACTTATGCAGGGAGGTGCTGTGTCCTGCGGCAGATGCTGCATATAGTTTGATGCGCCAGTCGGGCTCTTTTTTGGAGTTATAACTTATGGATAAAATGGGACTTGGTGGGCAAAGAGGCAGAGAGTGGTTGAATGGTTGGATATGGGGAGTGAAAGTGTTCATGAAAAGTGTGAAGAAAGAACTACGTGTTAAGGAAAGGTAACCCAGTATTGAATATCTATACTGTAGTTTGTTATAGAGATTCTTTACACTCTTTTAGGACCAAATTGAAGCATGATTTGAAGCTTATAAGTTATAACCCATTGGTGTTATCCGGGTACTAGCCCAAATGTTTTGTTTAACCAATAACACCCAACAAAAACAAACGTTGACGGTTTCCCAAAATGGCACTATTTCCAAAATTAACTAACCATGGTCCATTGACCAAACGATTATTTTGAATAATTTGAGAGCATTTTTTTTAATTTTTGCCCAAAAACCAAAAACCAAAAAAAAAAGTCAACTCAAAAAAAATCAACCAAAATTAAAATAAAAAAAATGCAAGAATCAAGAAATGAGTTTAAACCCGCATAAATAAATACAAGCAAACGTCAATTAATTACGACAAGAACGGATTATTTATTAATAATAGAAATAGAAATAGAAATAAATAACAAAGGATGGATCAGGTGCGATGTGCGATATCATTATTCAGTTAATTATAGTACGGCACTATTTTGTTGATTTTCCCTGTGCGAGTTGTATAGCTCGATAACTCGATATTTATACTACAAAGCTACAAATTGGTATAAATCAAGATTCATGATATCTCATGAGCTATTCTTAACTATTATATTGAGGTTCTAGACTCTCCAGAGCAGTTGAGATAGAAACTGTGACAGAAAGATAGCAGAGACACAGTACAAGATATATGTATAATGATGTTTAGTAGTTAGCGTAGCCATGTGTACTATGTAGCTGTTGAGATGAGAATCGAGATGATGAGATGATGATGATTTGTTGTACTATAGACGGCTATATACAAGTTTATTGAACTTCTACTATTTATCCGTATGATCAGCTACGTACACCCTTTGTTGTTCAACTGTTTACAAAAGGCAAACACAGACAACAGACAACTCTTCCACCACCCACCACCAATACTACCTAAATTCTAATATCTATTACCATCTCTCGCCAAATTAAATGTGATAAAATCTCTCGCAATAGACCTCAAAACCCGTCCTGAGACTTTTTTCCCCTGACGAGATCCATCTATTTATAGTCTAGTCCCTCTTAGTTAAAGTGGTCTAGGGGGTCTAGGAGGCTCAAAAGTCTCAGGATTCAGGAACGGATTAGCTGAAAAGGAACACGAATCTCGAGTCTTTTGATGGCACGGTATCGATATTTTTATTTTCAGTATATATGGCTGTAGCAGTGTAGCAATACTGAGTTGGTTGGACTCAGGAGTCAGGACTGTTACGATTGGAAATATCTCGCTCATTAACCACGAAAACTTATTGATACTCTAGTAGTGGTCTTGGGCCATGGTGTAATCAATGACTAATTAATCAATTAATTAATGTTGTTTGATCATTTGACATTTGACCGATGGATGAATCGAGATCACTGATCGATCTACCCTCAACTGTTAAGTTTTAACTATATATGGAGATTCGAGAATCATGATAGTTTGGCAAGTCAATCAATTATTTGATAGATGTCAGACAACAATTTACCACCAACAAAGGATCAAGCGTAAGACAAGGAGAGACATTAAGACAGGAGGCGGCAATAAGTTTGCCCATGGCGCTATTAATTAGAATTTAGTTGTAATTTGTAATTTGTTTGTCTAGTTATTTGTTCTCGACTTGTCGGTTCATTCATATCTTTGTTAATTGTTGTATCGACTTTGTCATAGGGCGTGTCGCGTAGCATGATATTAATCAATTATGATCTCTACAAGTCTACAAGTTGTAATCTGGAATGCTGGAGTTCAGATTACAAGTTACAAGATAGAATTACAATTTTACAATTAGAGAGCCCTCACTGCTCAGCCAAACAAACAAAAAACAAAAAGATGGCAGACAAGAAAATGTGCAAAAGGCACAAGTTACAACCAGCTGTCATGCAGGCCACAGAACAAGACATCGCATGGAGCAGATGCGGAATCTTGCATGGGCTCAGGGCTGCTCTCTCTTTGGCCACCTCTGGAGTCTGCTGGTGGTGTCGGGGTGTTCCTGGGTGGTTTGTGGTTTGTGGTTTCAATGTTTACTTTGTTTACTTCAATGGATGTATAGATGTATACAAGTATAGGGTGTGTATAATATAGAGCATGTCCTGATCAACAACCACCCCCAAACTACAGCCAAAACACCAGCACCACCTACATAGTACAAACAAATACCACATACCACGAAAGAGACCCTTACTGGGGGCCACTGGGGGCAGCCAAAACCGTTCTAGAACCTTCTTACCTGTGCAACGTTCCCAGATTCCCAGATCTGTCCATTTCAACATCCCTGAATTGGAATGAATTTGTTGAAGCATTTGAAATGGTGGAAACTTGAAAGAAGGGAAGAGGAACAAGAGATGGGAAAGATATGAATCATTGATGGGTGATAGAATAGATAGAATAGATAGATCATAGAATCATGGAACAACAAGTTCAACAACTATAGACCTGTGATCGTCGCTGGTGTGCCAATCCGGCAATCTGTTCCTGGCCACTGGACTCTGAAGGACTCTGAAGGACCTGCTCATCCCATTGTGGCCATCTGACCATAAATCATAATATCATAATATCATAAAGAGGGTATGGTTGTATGGTTGTAAAGGCCGTGGTTGTGTGTTATGGGTTGTCTATACATCTATACTTACTAATACTAAGTTCTAACATACTAACATACTAACATACTAACTAGAAAGCAAACAACAAAACAACCCTTCAAAACACAAATCGTACGATTAATTTGATGGATCCTCAAATGGCAAAACTGCGTCTAGAAAGAAGCTTCCATGGACTAGTACTCAAACCTCAAACCACTCAAAGTCTCAGATTATAGATACATGTTGACAGTTGTTGATTCAACAAGGACAAACAAACATAACAAACATAACAAACATAACAAACATGGTGTTTACAAAGACATGACTAACCCATTGTCATTGTAGTGTCAAGTGTCAAGAATATCATCAGTTCATATTTTATTCCACCGTAGAGACAACATCCTTGCAACTTGCAACAAGATCAAAGATCCAAGATTCAACCAATGATTAAACTACCATTCAAACTACACAACAAGATTCTAAGTCCAAAATCAACATAATTCATCAATATTCATCATTCATTATAACTACACCCAGATCCCTGATCCTTGATTAATCTTGATTCACTATGGCTTATGGTTTAATCAATGCTCGGTTTAAGAACATACAACCAAACATCAAAAAAAAAATCACATATATTGTGTATCGTACATATGATATAAGTAAGTAAGACGCCAGACGAAGGATCTTTACAAATAATATTGGTAGGATGGTAGGATTATCAGATTATTAGTATAGAATTACAAGACATCAAATATTGAGAGAATAGAGGGTATAGTCTGCGTGTCTGCGTAGTGTACAATTATGAACGAATGATCACATGAATATATACACGAACAAGAGAAAACAAAAACATAGTACTCAAATAATATTAATACAATTGCAAATTATTATAAGCCCAAGTTATATATATATATATATATATACTCATTTAATCATTGAGTATCAATATTGATTCAAAAGCCTTCCTTGGGAATTCGAATACGGATCAAGAAGGGAGGGTTGATAAAGTATCACTAGCATATACTAAAACTAGCATACAACATACAACATTCTCAATCACAATTTTCACAACTATATAGAACTCAACCCACCATATATGGTATATCTAATCATCAGTGACTAGTAGTTCTCTTTGGAAAAATCACCCCGTGATATATTTTTGATCAAGATCTCTATTCGTATGTTATAAACCACTCATAAATGAATTGTGATTTGATTCTTATTCCATTCGAACAATATGTTCTATATTCTTGTCTATTCTATATCAAACTCAGATGCCCAAACCATCAATAAGTAAGTATGATTGAAAGTCAACTGAATCAATCTAACGTACTAAACGGATATATATCAAACCAAGCAAGCCTCACCAATAAAGCATAAAGCATAAAAGCATCACCAAGACAACAACACAACAACCATATAATATATCAAAAAAGCAAAATCAAACAAACAAATTCAACAAATGACTTTATAGTTCTATCTATTTATCTATCTCACTCTATCATCAACAACTTGTAATTCTGCACCACCCAAATGTGTCGTATCACCTCTAATCAACACCTTGCAATCCCTGAAATCATCCTTACTGAAGTCTATACTCGTCACCGAGGTATTATAAACGACAGAATGTTCCTGACATCCCACCAATCTTAAAATCGTTCTGATTGTACCACCATGAGTCATCACGAGGATGTTACTTGAGCGAGTGGCCACGGAATCAGTCAAGATCTTGTTGATCTCTAATGTCATCCTCTTTAGAAACTCATGTGAATCTTCTCCAAAGTCAGAATATAACTTCCCTCTCTCTTCACCATATTTAACAGCATCTTCAATGAATAAACCCTCTACTTCTCCCATACTTCTTTCACGTAATTGATCAGTAAAAGTGACATCGGATTCATCAACTCCTAGGGCCTCATAGATTGGCTTAACCGTCTGTCTGCATCTGTTCAAGTCACTGCTATAGATCTTATCAATCGATCCTCCTCTGAATCTCTCACCAACCAATTGGGCCTGTATCTGGCCAATCTCATTGATATCCGTGTTCTTGTGGCCCTGGAGGATCCTGGCAGCATTGTGGTTCGTTTGACCATGGCGGACAAAGAACAATCTGGTGACTTTGGAATCGATGTTATATTCTTTGAATTTCTCATCATAAGGGAATGCCATGATGGTGGTTTAGTTTAGTTTAGAGCTGTTGTGAATTGTTAATGTTGGTGTCAAAGATTGAATCGAGGCAGATTTCTATTTTCTTTTTTGTATTTTTGATTTGGGCGATTATGTAATCTCTTCTTCAGTAAAGAGTAGAGAGTACGTACGTACACAGGAAGAGTTGATCTGATACCGCTTTAGATCTACAGTAAGGTGTTATAAAATGATGATTAGGATATACATGACTCAGTACATTTTGATCAAATTTCAAATTAATGCTTTGTATAGTGGATTTCCAAACGCAGTTCTGAAAGAAATGGCAATGAATTATAGTATGAATATGAGTTCAAAAATCTTAAACGAGTTTATCCATCATATAATAAGGTGGTTCAATAACCTTCCCATTTCTCAAAGTCTTAGCCTCAGGCCCTCCCACAGATACAGTATACCCCAGCTTATCATACCATTGCTTGGCCCTCTTGTTCTTACTGAACACCGTCAACTGGTATCCGTCGCATTCATCCTGTTCCTTCATCTTCTTCCCGACATCATGGAAGGAGTCCATCAATAGTGTACCCATATTGTTTCCTTGATACTTAGGCAGGATATGGATCTCATATAGATAAATGCTCTTATTATCGATCTCATGATCTTCATCGAAATAAGTCGTATGCATTGTGGCAACATAGGCAACAATGTCTCCTGCTTCATCCTGATAAGTGATAAACACGAGTCCCAGTTCATCTTTGAACTCCTGTCTCTTCTCCGTGCGCCAGTTATCACCTTTGTTCAACGTGTACAGGTCTCCAATGGTGATATCGATGAGGTTGATGAGTTGTTTGTATTGAGCTGGTGTTGGAGATGAGATGATGACTCTGTTGAGTCCGTTGATCTGTGTTGGGAAACTTGCTTCCAAGTAGGGTATTATGAAATCATCTGGAGAGTTCTGGTAGTTGGCCTCTTCTTCACTCATTTGTCTCCCTGTTTAGCAGTTCCTGTCAATGGATTTGCTCGTTATATTTTGCAGATGATGTGTAGCTATAATTTTCTACGTGTTTTTTTGATTTATAAATTTTCATCCTTTTGAATGGCCGATCGATGATCGATTGACCATCCAAATCCAAACTGAACTGTATTATACTTGACCAGCTTTCGGGTATCGTCATGGCTAAGAATGGTAGTTTATCCCATAATATAGTGTGATGCGTTAATTACAATGGCAATAGTGGTTACGATATCTCTGAAGCAAGTCTGATCATATGATTACTAGCTAAATAAAGACAAACCCCAAATACATTCAGAACTCAAGATTCATTTTCATCATTATACTCTTCATTATCATTTGTCTCCACTCTTCTTGTAAAGAATGGCTTCATAACACTTTCATAATATGGTGCATTGATATCTGGGTTATTCTGTTTCACAAAACTGAAGTAATTCTCATAAATGTCCCCATTCTTCTTCCCAATCTTGGCGCCAATAAAGAAATCAGACATGTTGAAGGCATCTGTTAATCCCACAATATCTGGTCTCAATATGACGTTGATTTCATCAATCTTATCATTTAAGGATTCATAGAAAGAAGATCCTTTGATTATACCAGAAGAATAAAACTGTCCAATGTTTTCAGATGTGATTTGAAGAGCATATAGTAGGGCTAATGATTTTAAAATTGGTTTCAATTCTGCTTTAGCATCTTGATTGATTCTTGAATTAAAAGTCTTCAAGATCGTCAGCTTTGTATGAATTTTAGCAATATCAAATCTATTGGATGAAACTTTTTCAAAAGAGAGTTCAACATTATCAGGATATTTCTTCAACCATGATTGATACTTAGCGGCACCATTGCTGACTAGTCTTCTTGAAACAAATTCCCAGGCTTTGATCAAAGCATCAATATTGTTCAAATCAGCAACAGTCAACTCTTGAATGTCATCATTATCATCAGTTAAATACTTTGAATAATCGCCAACTTTCTTGCCTTGTAATATCGACAAATAGTTTTGAATCAAAGCTCTACCACAACTCAACGACAGGACATTGTTATCACCTTCCCAAGTACACTGAACAACCCAGTCATTATAACCTCTTGCGAATCCATTATAAGAGGAATAACCATGACCACCACAACTTTGTCTTGACTCATCAATAATTTTTGCAGTTTCCCAAGTAGAGAAAGCCTTCATACCAGCAGAAAGAGCAAATAAATCTTTCAAGTTTAAAACAGCAGCATCCAATTCATCACTACTCTTAGAGGCATGTAATTGATCAATAACTTCTTTTTGGAATCTTGTAACTTCTAAACTTGATGAGTTGAAAGCATAAGTAGTGGCCAACAATGGGAATAATCTCCTTCTATGATGCGTGTAATCAATAATCTTCTTTTCCAAATTTGGATCGGCAGCATCTTTACCAAATTGTCTTCTCAATACAGCATATCTTAACGCAATAGTGATGAATTTCTTTGATAGATGATAAGAATCAAGACACATTTGTGCCCTTCCAATGACTAGGGCTCCATAACTAATCTGTTGAAACTTAGGTTCTTCAATGTTTCCTTTTTCATCAACTTTTGTATATCTCTGTAACATGTTAAATCTTGGAATTCTTACATTAGTGAATTGAATCCAACCATTATCCACTTCATCCCTACCCATTTTTTTCCCAATATCACCAACAGAAATACCTGATAAGAGTTCACCAGAATGTACATCTCTTAATTGTACGACAAACTGCTTCACTCCATAGTCTTTACCCTTTGATATCAATCTGGCATACGCAATACAATGGGTTGCTGAATGGGCAGCGCCACCAATCCACCATTTAGTAGCCCCCAATTCAGGAGTGTTCACGACAAAAGTATCAGTATCAGCTTCAAACGTAGCAGTAGTCTTCAAACCAGCGACATTAGAACCATGTGTCAACTCCGTCATGGCAAAGCAGCCGTAAAAGTTTTGCAATGTCAAGCATCCCTTATCCACCCAATGTTGTGCTTGTTGGGATGTTCCCAAGTTTCTAACTGTTTGAAAGAACAAACCAATATGAACAGCAAGTCTTGTATTAACACCAGCATCTAATAGTTGTAAGAATGATAATCTCAAGCGGGAAGTCTCTTCACTGTCGTTGAGAAGGAAAGGTGTCAATTTAGCAATTTTTCTAAACGTCAACTCTCTGATCTGTTTCAAATCCATATGATGTGTGTTGATACCATATAAGGGATCTCGTTCAAATTGTAGCATTAGAGATTCTGATAGTTCAGTTTGTTTGAACCCATTATCTAAGTAATATGTCAATTCTCTTGGGTTGAAGGAGCATTGTGAACGCTCCTTGTTCATAGTAGACATGAGTTGCTCTGAAGAAGTCATCCTATATCCTGTGTTTCAAGTCTTAGTTATTGAACTGAAAACTGTTGAGATCAGGAAAGGAGAAATATATTCAAGCTTTTATATATTGCCACCTTGCTATTTATTCAGTTCAGCAGAGGTCCAGAAGTAAATAATAGCCTTTTTAAAGGTGTAGGGATGTTAACTCCACTTTCTGACATTTTAGCCAGAATTTCCCGATTGAGCGAACAGGCTTGCTTTAAACTATCGATTGATTGTTGAGAAAGTTAACCCAAAACAGATTCCCAAACTTGATCTTGATGATCAGTTGTTAATTTTCCTATTGTATCGAGATAACCTAGATGGCATGAAGCAAGTTAATAAGATTTAATTTGGTTCAACTTTGATTGATCTGTTCTACATATTGATGAAGTCGATTAATATCTTATCATAGACTTATATATGTATTTCAGAACCTGTGGAAAATATTCAAGTATAGATTAATCATTGGTGATATAAGACGCCAAACGTTATTTGGTGAGACACAAGATGATTCTCTCAAAATGAAGAATAAGTATAGTAATTGATCTATTTGAGGAGAGATCAGTATGATAGGTTGACAATAAAGTAGTTTATTGATTTTGGTCTAATCCTCTGATGAAAGACCACCAACTCTTTGTGGTTCAACTTCATCCTCATCTTTCTTTTCAGTTTCTGGTCTAGTTATTTTGCGAGTCAATTCATCATCAACGATATCGTTATCGCTTGGTGGTGCATCAAAATCTTCTTGAGGCATTGAAATACCGTTGAATGCAATTCTATTGGGAGTGAAAGGTCTGAACACAAATGATCTTTTAGATATCTTATCTTCTGTGGATAAATTAATAAGCTCTTCACCAATATTTTCAACCAGAACTCCTTTATTCAAAAGGATTGCTGACAACCCAGTAATTGAGGGAGAGGACATGGATGTTCCAGAAAGCAGATGCGACTTTTGATGGTCCCAAATATTCAAAGATTCTACCTTAACTCCACTAGCAAAAACATTGACACATTCACCCCAATTTGAGAAATGAGCTATGGAGTCTGTCCTATCATCAAGGGCACCAACAGTGATGGCATATGAAGAACTAGCAGGACTTGTCAAACAAGAATCAGAGTTGGAATTTCCAGCTGCAACCACCACTAATAGTCCATCTTTATATGCCGCTTCAACTGCTTGATCTAAAATAGAGTTTTTCAAAGCACCTAAAGATAAATTGGCAACACCTTTAACATTATGGGACTTTCTATGGTTAACGGCAAATTGTAAACCAGCAATTACAGTAGTCAATGATCCTTGGCCATGAAGGTCTAACGCCTTTACTTCAACTAAGGTAATGTCTTTAGCAACACCGTAAGTCTTGGAGCCAATTATTCCAGCAACATGTGTGCCATGTCCGTTCTTATCACCTGGACCTTCTTCAGTGAAGTCTGCTCCTGGAATAGCACGACCTTCGAAATCTGGATGACTTATATCAATACCTGTATCAATGACGTAGGCATAAACCCCTTCACCTTTATATTCTTGGTCATAATAGTAGTTTTGAGTTTCTGGTGTCACAGCCAATCTTGAGTGTCTTGATAGTCTAACTAGATGTCTTGGTGCTTCATTTTGAACATCGTATAAAACATATTCATTATCAGTGGCTTTGACAACCAAGTCTTTGACAACATCATAGACATATGGACTCTTCATCAATCTCTTAACAACATCAGTTGTCAAATTTCCTGAAAAGCCTTCAAAACCACCAAATGAGAATGCTCTTTCAACGAGTGGGCGGATATGGTTTTGAGCAGATAATATCTTATCATCAGCCTTCAAAAGGGTCTCCAAGGTCCCTGCCTTTTTCAATTGAACAAAATAGTTGGCTGATGCAAGCTCAGTTATGGTAACCAGGGAAATGACAATGAAACGAATGATTCTCATAATCTAATAGCAGCGAGCAAAGAGTGAGCAAGTAGTTAGCAAAATGGTAGAGTGAGTGACTGGATGGGGGATGCTTAATGCTTCAAATAAGTGAGAGATTGAAGGCACTTCTAGCAAAGTAAAGCAAATTAGGGATTAAAGTATCATAAAAGATAGAAGCAAGAATGAAAACCATTGTGTTTTGTTTGTTTGGTTGGGATCTGGCAATCTTGAAATGTGTTTTTGTGTAAGGTAAAAAGATGGAATCTGAGGGCCATTTGAACATTTCCCAAAAAAAAAAAAAAACCGACCAAAATCAAATGGCAGAAACAAAAACCCGTAAAATCCATTAAATTACAGCCGCGTCCCAAACAGAATAATTCAGTTCAATTTTCAGCTTGCAACTGAGAGCTGGTTTCTGATCATGAGAACTACAAAATGATACACTGCCACTGCTTATGAGTTTATTCAATCATGTCTTCCACTAAATCCACTAGCTCATTACAAGCTAATACTGATCCATTGATTTAGGCCATGACTCGTTTGATTGAAACAGTACTAGTGCTCGCTTCGACGGTGCTCTTAACATCTGCTAAGACTATTCAACTTGATTTATATCGCATTGAGGATACAGATCCTGCTGTTGGATACTACAGAAATGACACAAGTCCCGTGGTTGATTACAGAAATGACACAGGTCCCGTTGTTGGTTACTACAAAAACGACACAGAAAAGTTACCATCAGATGAAGATTCTAAAAGAGTCCTGAAGCATAGATCTTTGGACAATACACCAGTTATCAACAGAGGGAATCATATTGCTCTGAAACTGGAGGTCGGTACACCACCTCAATCAATAGAGGTTCTTGTGGACACAGGCTCTTCAATCACCTGGTTCAACTCAAATTCCAACCCTGAATGTGCAGATGAAGATGGTAAGGGTAGTGAGTGTTTGAGATATGGAATGTTTGACCATAGTGTATCTTCAAGCTACATAGGTAGCGATAACCCATTTTCAGTTATGTATCTAGATCAGAATAGTGCACAAGGTATATATGCTCAAGATGAGGTGAGTATTTACGGTGATAAAGATCCAGATCGTATCAACTTCAAATTCGGCCTTGGACATGCCTCAAGTATACCATTTTCACTATTAGGATTGAATTATCCATTAGAAGATAAGTATGACAATTTGGTGACCTCGTTATCTAATGCCAATAAGATATCATCTGAGATATTCAGCATTTGGGTAAACCCAAAACAAAATCAGTTAAACGGAGGGAGTTTTGTCCTTGGTGGTGTTGATACAGACAAATTTGAGAAACCACTAAGAAGAAATAAGATAGTAGATGTCGATGACGGTGGTAAGGCCAGATCGTTTCGAGTAGGATATACTGGATTTAATTTGATTGAAGATTCTACTGGCTCCAAAGTTAATCTAATAAGCACTAGGCTAACGGAGAAGAATGAAGCTAACCCTTTTTCAGCCCTCATAGACTCTGGTTCCACTTTTAGCTTACTTCCAACTGATATCTTGGACAATATCGTGAGATCTTTCAGATATAGCATAAGAAATATCCGTAAGGGTTGGTCTGCAAATTACAGAAGTTATTTGGTTAACTGCCAGGAGGCTGAATCCAAGACTATTGAGCTCATCTTCGATGAGAATGTCATTAAAGTGCCACTATCAGCTTTTATAAGTCCACACCATTCTTCTCCAAGTGATCGTACAATCTGTGAGCTAGAAATACTTGGAGACGATGATAGAAGCACAGGGACACTAGGTTTGAACTTTTTGAAGTATGTTTATACCGTCTTTGATTTGAAGAACCAGGAGATCTCAATGGCGCTAGCGAGATACTCAACAGAGTCTAATGTTGTTTCAGGAGATGATGAGAAGTATGAAAGCTTTTACGAAGAAGGCCATGATGAACCACAAAATACAGATGCTGATACGGTGTCATCAGTGAAGAAGACATTGACAAGGACGACAACGACAACGACAACGATCACGATGAATCCGACCTGGGAATGGACCACCGTATTCGACGGTATGAACGAACCACTGCCTACTGCACAGTGCACATCATCATCATCATCATCATCATCATCTTTGAGTCACCGGTGGAACAGGGTGGATGTGGACCCTGAATTTGCTTTACTATGGTTGATATTAGTGATAGTTCTACTTATAGTATTATGCGCCATGGGTGAAGACGCAGAAGATTAGAAATGTGAGTCAAGAATTATGGACATTGAAGTGAGCTTTACAGAATCCTCTCAAAACAAATCTCTAACGTGGAATTTGAATCTGGTATACAACGTTCTGGTATTAGCTATATATTTTACTTGTATTTCTGGAGTCTGATTTCCAGTGTGCGAATCTGGAATTCAAAATTCGTAATTCGTGAGGTCAAATATATACATTAATGTATATACTGAATATTCGTAACATCACTAGTTATCTTTTAGTTATATATCAAGAGATCAAGAGTAATGCTATTACGTATGCTTCACTTATAAAATTCCCCGTTACCCTCTCTTAATTTTTTGTTTTGTTTTGGAAGGGGCACTCAAGTTTCTTCTTTGTTTTGTTTTCGAAATTTGAATCAGATCGCACAACAATCCCAATTGAATACTTATAAGCTTATCCCTTACGCGTCACTTTCTCTCACAAGAGCTACAACTTCCGTACAATGACTGGTGAATCCCGTGTTGATCTATTGAACTGGTTAAACCAGACTATTGGCTTGAACTACACCAAAGTTGAACAACTAGGTAATGGGGCCGCCTACTGTCAGATCATCGATTCTATATATCTTGATGTTCCAATGGCAAAGGTCAAGTTCGATGCTTCAAGAGAGTATGAATACCTAAACAACTTCAAAGTGTTGCAAGCTAGTTTTACAAAGCACAAAATCTCCAAAACCATACCCGTCGATAGACTTATCAAGTGTAAGTTTCAAGACAACTTGGAGTTCTTTCAATGGATCAGAAAATTTTGGAAAGATAATAAGGATGAAACTGAATACGATCCTAACTCAAGAAGAAAATTCATGCCACCAAAGAAGGCTGCTGTGACTTCTTCTGTTAACGCTACTCCAAAATCTGTCCCTTCTTCAAGACAATCAACGCATGCTTCAACTGCTTCCCGCCGTGTTCCTTCAACTTCTTCTGCCACCACAACGGCAGCATCAACAACTCTTCCAGGATCAAGAACAGCTTCAAGACCAACTTCAAGAGTGGCTTCTAATTCGAGCTCTTCAACTTTAGTAAATGACCTGCAACAAGAGTTGACCTCTACTAAACAAAACCTAGAAGCAGTTGAAACTGATTTACTGGATCACAAGGACATCATCACCAATTTAGAAAAGGAAAGAACATTCTACTTTGAAAAGTTGAGAAGTATTGAAAATTTAATTGACTATACGAATAGTTTAATGAAGGATGAGTCAAATGTTGTTGAAAAACCTACTCTTACAAATATTTTGAGTGAAATACAAGAAATTCTATATCATACAGAAGATGGGTTTGAGCGTCCTGATCAAGATATGATGGAAGAAGATTTCATTACACATCCTACTCAGACTGTTAATGAGGAAATAAGAATCGAAGAAGATACTTTTTGAAGCTGGATAAAGTTGTTTCAATGTTTTCATATGTGTGTGCTTGTATCATGCATTGAAATCAGAATGCTAAATTGACCAGGCTAATCGGTGATTTGCTCTTTTCAAATGAATAAAGTTGATGGCTATCAACATGAATAATGTATCATAGAAATGATGATAGATATACTAGGCTAAAGATGATTAGCTAGCTTTTCATATATTATTGCAAAATTATACCAATATTAAGCAACCGTACTTCGCTTTCGAAACTTTAACACAGCTACAAGAATTACATAATTTCGCTTGTTAATCATAAAAGTCTTCTTTATTCTATTGAACCAAATATATATACAAGTTAAATCTCAATAAACATAAACGAGAAGAGAATAATAAGAGGTCATGTTATGTATAAAACAGAGAATGGATCAATTGATTGGTTAACTGGTTCATTACGCTTCATAATGCTAAGTAGAACTTTCACAAGCGAAAACCCACCACAGCAACAAAAACATCACCAGCATAAGTCATAGAGTTTTTTTCTCTCTCTCTTCGAGTCTCTACTTTTTAGATAT
This sequence comes from Ruyongia ponderosae, assembly GCA_030582235.1. Lineage (NCBI taxonomy): Eukaryota > Fungi > Ascomycota > Saccharomycetes > Phaffomycetales > Wickerhamomycetaceae > Ruyongia > Ruyongia ponderosae. The sequence continues at coordinate 281,320 of JAKTWV010000005.1, read as the reverse complement.
TCAAGTAGCTGGCTCGACTGGGCCATCAGTCTTCTTTGGATCCTTTGGAGAATCTTCATTGGAAGAAGAACCACTACCCAAATACTTTTCAAAATCAGCATTTTCTTTGAACTTTCTTGGGCCCAATAGTCTAATCATATCATCTCTAGTCAAAACTTCTTTCTTCAACAACAATTCGGCAACTTTTTCAACATCATCAGCCTTTTCAGTTAATAAATTCTTACATCTTTCATGACATTCATCAACAAGTGATTTCACTTCTGTATCAATGGTTCTGGAAGTCTTTTCACTGAATGGCTTTTGAACTTGGAAGCCATCACTATCGCCATCAAAGGAAACATAACCAATCTTTTTAGACATACCTAATCTGGTAACCATGGATTCAGCAATATTGGTAACTTTCTTGAAGTCATCATGGGCACCGGATGTGACTGATTTGAAATGTAATTCTTCAGAAACTCTACCACCCAAGGCCATTGTCATTCTATCTTTGAATTGATCGACAGATAATAGATATTGATCTGGTGGTAAATATTGTGCATACCCTAAAGCACCTTGACCTCTTGGAATGATAGAAACTTTCAATAAAGGATCGGCATATTCTAAATACCAACCACAAATAGCATGTCCAGCTTCATGATATGCAACGACTCTCTTTTCTTCTGGGGACAAGACTCTTGATTTTCTTTCCAGGCCTGCGATAACCCTTTCAATGGCTTGTTCGAAATGGTGAATCTCAACATATTCGTCATTGTTTCTGGCAGCAATCAAAGCAGCTTCGTTACATGCATTAGCGATATCAGCACCTGAAAATCCTGGAGTCAATGCAGCTAATTTACCACTTAATTGTTCGGTCTTTGGTTCATCTTTACCATTGGCATTAATCTTCAACTTCAAGCCGGATAGATGAACTTTATAGATGGCCTTTCTACCTTGGATATCTGGTCTATCTAATGAAACATGTCTATCAAATCTACCTGGTCTCATCAAGGCAGGATCCAAAATATCAGGTCTATTTGTACCAGCTAAGACAACGATATGATCTGAACTTTCAAACCCATCCATTTCGACTAAAAGTTGGTTTAATGTAGCTTCTCTTTCATCATTACTACCCATACCACCCTTACTACGTTCCTTACCAATAGCATCGATTTCATCAACAAAGATAATTGCTGGTGCCATTTGTCTAGCGGTTTTGAACAAATCTCTAACTCTTGATGCACCCACACCAACAAACATTTCAACGAACTCTGAACCAGAGACAGAAAGGAATGGAACACCAGCTTCACCAGCAGTAGCCTTGGCTAACAGTGTCTTACCGGTACCTGGTGGACCAGATAAGATGGCACCTCTTGGGATCTTGGCACCTAATCTTTCATATTTTTCAGGGAACTTCAAGAACTCGACAAATTCCATGATTTCTTCTTTAGCTTCATCACAACCTGCAACATCTTTGAATTTCACTTTGATGTCAGTTTCTTGGTTGAATAATTTAGCCTTACTCTTACCAACGTTGAACAAATTATTGAATGGACCACCAGCACCACCAGCAGAATTCTGACCCATCTTTTTTGACATATAATAGAGACCACCTAATAAAATAGCAGTTGGGATGAATGGGACAATATAACTGATTAATGGGGTCTTTTCCACATAAGCGACTGGGATTCTTTCACGGGATGGGATGTTTAATTTATCTTGAATCTCATCAATTTGTTCTTCAAAGACATCAACTGAACCAATGGTGAAAGCAACAATTGGCTTACCAGCACCTAAAGCTGGTAAAATAACACCTGGTTGATTAGCAGCTTCTGGTCTCAATTCAGCTTCCACTAAGTACTTGTTGACAACGTATAGTTTTTCCACCAACCCCTTTTCTAGATATTTAGCTTTGAACTCTTGGAAAGTTAATACTTTTTGATCAGCAGCCTCTGAAAGGTTCAATAGATATGACAACACTACAAACACAGCAGTCAAATACATTGTTCTTTTGAACTCTGGTGATTTCAAATATTCAGAGGTTGACATTGTTTCTTTGTCTTTATTGCCATCCTCTTCGTCATTCTCGTCTTTCTTGTCCTTTTTCTTATTGCTATCTTCATCTTCCTTCTTATTTTTATTTTTATTTGTATTGAATGATGGATGTGTGAACTTGAATGCAGATTGATTATAACTTGAAAAGAGACGTTTTGATATTAGGATGTTATTATTAGTTGTGATTTGATGTGTCAATTGTTTCTGGGACAACCTCAAAGAGCCAGCAGTAGCTAATGACGACGAAAGTCTGTGCGAAATCAACAAAGATTTCGACGCCAATAGTGTCCGACTTCTAACTATGCTCATTATTCTTGATGCAATTAGAGTTTTCTGTCTCTTTGTTCTTAGAACTTCAATGGTTTTGAGTGGCAATATATCTCGATGGTGGATCTTGTATTTTGAAAAAAAATGCCGTTACCCGGAATTTGTGGATTATTAGGAGAGTCTTTCAAGTATGAGGGTTGGAGAGGAACTACCATGAGTGGTGATATAGATGGGATACAAAATAGTTACTGGGAGACTCAGTTATAGGCCTTGAATATACACAGAACTACAATAAGTTCTGCTTTGTTGGTGGTTCTTGAATTCTGAAAACAAGTCACATCCAGACACCTCAGATACTCGAGCTTCCTGATTTGGTGATAAGTTGAGTTCAGCCTTCAGATTCAATTGCAAATCAAATGTCCATTGGAAGGTTACTGGATTTCTTTGGCTTCATTCATTCTCACTGCATATAAATAGCGCTAGCTGGCTTGCTTTTCTTGTTCATTACATAAAGATTCATTGACAACTCTCTCTGCGAATTAGAAGTCAATATAGATCATTAAGAGTCATCAATATTCATTTATAACTAATTGATGGCAGTTTGGGAAGCAGTTCAGTACTTGTCCCCAATATTAGTTGCATTATCATTGCTAGTTTATAACCCAAATCGTGTCATCAATATGTCAGGTAATACCACCACTACTGAGCCTTGGCAGATAATAGCTAAGAAGAAGAGAGATTCTGTCTTCAATCAAATCCCAAAGGAATGGGTCATCACGGTGCCATCCATTGATGAAGTCAAAGATTCCACTGAATACCTTGACAAGATCACCCCAAAGGATGTGATGCTCATAATCAATCAATCATTGTTGGAATTGAAGGAAAAGATCGCTACTGGTCAATTAACTTCGTATGAAGTTACAAAGGCATTTTGTCATAGAGCTGCTTTGGCTCATCAAATGATTAATTGTTGTTCAGAGATATTCTTTGAAAGAGCATTGGAAAGGGCCAAGGAGTTGGATGATTATTATAAGAAGAATGGTAAAGTTATTGGTCCCTTACATGGTTTACCAATCTCATTAAAGGATCAAGTCAATCTTGAAGGAATTGATTCTGCCATTGGGTATGTTTCACGAGTATTCAAACCAAAGACCAAAGATGAAGTATCAATAATTGCAAAGATCTTAGAAGGTTCCGGTGCTGTCTTTTACGTCAAGACAACGACCCCAATGGCAATGATGGCTGATGATACGTATTCTAACATCTATGGTGCTACAACCAATTGTCATAATCGGTTATTATCAGCTGGTGGATCCAGTGGTGGTGAATCTTCATTGATTGGTGCTAAGGGTGGATTGATTGGATTATCCACAGATATTGGTGGATCCATTAGAACTCCTGCTGCGTTTAATGGGATATTTGGCCTTAGACCAACCACAGGGAGATTACCTTATGCCAAAGTGACGAATTCAATGGCTCATCAACCGGTAGTGGCTTCTGTTATTGGTCCTTCTGCTCAACATTTAGATGATATTAGATATTTCGTAAAGGTTATAATTGACTCTAAACCATGGTTATATGATCCTAAGACACCTCCAATTCCTTGGAGACCATATGTTGTTCCAGAAAGATTGACCGTTGGTATTCTTTACAACAATGGAGGTATTACTCCACATCCACCAGTGGCTAGAGCATTGAAGATTGTGGCATCCAAATTGAAGGAACAAGGGCATGATGTTGTTGAATGGGTACCTCCCTTGTCACATGTTGAAATGAGAAACAAGTTGTTTGAGATCTTTGCTGCTGATGGATATGGTGAGATTCAGAAAGAGGCTGCTAAATCTGGTGAACCAATCCCTAAGGAAAACATTGGTGTTGAAATGCCAAATATGCCTGAATTATCAGCATCTCAACATTGGGAACAGAATAAAAAGAAACATGAGGCCCAATTAGTATATGATGAATATTGGTTGGAAACTGTCTCAAATACAAAGACTGGAAGATGTGTTGATTGTTGGATTTCACCAGTTTGGGAATCCGTTGCCACCATTCAAGGTGATCCAAGAGGATTCATGGGTTCTTATACTTGTCCGTTGAATTATTTAGATTATCCAGCTGTTGTTATACCAATCACTAAGGTTGATAAGGAGATTGATGTTGTTTCTAAAGATTTCAAGCCATTGAATGAAGATGATGAGGAATCTATTAGTACTTATGATGCAGAATTGGTTGATAAGATGCCTGTATGTTTACAATTGGTCACTCCAAGATATGAAGAGGAACGGGCGATTGAGTTAGCTGATTTGGTTTACAAGTCGCTTTGAAATGAAATGCGTAATGCGTATAATAGTGTTATATAAATTAATTCAATTTACCCAGATTCACTGGTTAATGCTTCAATATCATCATCTTCTTCTGTATTGTGCCTCTGATTTTCTTCATCAAATGAATTATTATTAGTCACTCCTAAATCTTGCTCTTTAGTCTTTTCCATATCAAGATCACACTCGACATTATTTGATTTTTCTTTTTCTTCATCTTTCATCATTCTTATAACATTTGAATATCTTGGGAATTCATAATATAGAGATACCAAAAGACTTGTAATAACAATCAATGTCAATACAACTGCGTATATGGCACTCAATACTCTAAATGTAAGCCAATCCATCAGTTTTGAAGTCTCATTCAATGCCAATGACATTGTTCCTAAGGGGAAAGTCATTGCCCAAAACCCTTTACTTGGTGTTATTTTCCCATGAGATATGACTGATACGAACGCAAGAAATGTAAAGAAGAACCCACCAGCTTCTAAGAAAATACCAGCTAGTATACAGACGTTTCTAAACACCAATCCTGTAATGATATCAGAATCTGTATCTTGACCAAGATATGTTTGGAAATTGGCACCGAATAATTGTATTCCATATGCACCTTGACCCAAGAACCCGATGGGGATGAATGTTGTGAAGATGGCGGCCTTTGGTGGTAATTTATGCATCATCAATCTAAAGAAATAGACAGAGGTTATTGTGAATGAGATAATCATTGAGTTTGACCAGAATAAGAATGTTAATATTAGAGTGGATAGTTTTAAATGTTCTGGTAAACTTTTCCAATATAGGTTCCCAGCAGATGCAACCACTGTGAGTGATACTACTGGTAATAATACTGTGGCAATCATGGAGTCAATGTTTAAATTAGTCTTTTTCAAGACACAGAAGACGATTACCCAAGCAGTGAAGAGGCTCATTGCGTTGGAGCACCACCATAAGAAGTAGATGAATATGATGGGACCTCCCTCAGTGATAAGATATAGACCGTTGCACCAACTGGTAAACCCCATGGCCAGACAGCCCAGAAACACGTTTGTTCCAGCGTCAAAGAGGTACTGGTTGATCTTGGAAGGGTATAGAACAAGACTCAATATCATCAGCAGCATGTTGAACCAGAGCAGGAACGAGGTTATGCCAAACATGATATAGCTACAGACCCGTATCCAGTGTGCCTCGAAGGGGAAGTTGTAGAGGATGGATGTGGTGATGCCTGTGCCCATGACGCTGACAAACCAGAACGGGTGGAACTCACGCACACAGTGCCTCGAATACCTCGCCAGTCCCTTCATTTCTCCTTATAAAAATACCTTTAAAATATTCAACTTTGACTATCTCATCGTTCAAGTAAAAATCTAAAAGTTGTCAGCCACGGTGGAAAACAAAAATCCAAACTGACAAATCCAAAAATGTAAAAATGTAAAATTCTATAAAAGACAGCAATTCCACCAAATTAACAATTCAGCTCAATTCTTCAAGGAAATCCCTTATATGAAAAGATTCCTATCCACAGTCTCAAACAACAAGATGTCCCCTATCCCTAAACACTACAACTACCTCGTCATTGGCGGTGGGTCCGGCGGTGTCGCCAGCTCCAGAAGAGCAGCCAGCTATGGGGCAAAGACGCTGCTTATCGAGGGCAAGGACATTGGAGGGACCTGTGTCAATGTTGGGTGTGTGCCTAAGAAGGTGATGTGGTATGCCTCAGATGTTGCTAGCAAGATTGCAGAGGCCAAAGAATATGGATTCGATGTCGATCCAGCATTGGCAAAGACATTCAACTGGGAATACTTCAAGCCAAAGAGAGATGCCTACGTTAAGAGATTGAATGGGATCTATGAAAGAAACTTGGAAAAGGAAGGTGTTGAATTACTATATGGTTGGGCTAAATTTAACAAGGATGGTGCTGTTGAAGTCACAAAGAAGGATGGCTCTTCTGAAACTTTTACTGCTGATCATATCTTGATTGCCACTGGTGGTACTCCAATCTTACCAGATGTCAAGGGTGCCGATCTTGGTATCAGTTCAGATGGATTCTTCAAATTAGACAAACAACCAAAGAGAGTAGCCATTGTGGGTGCCGGATACATTGGGGTTGAATTTTCTGGATTCTTTCATGGTTTAAACTCTGAAACTCATTTAATCATTAGAGGTGATACAGTCTTGAGAAAGTTTGATGAAAGTATTCAAAACACAATCACTGATCATTACGTCAAGGTTGGTATCAATGTTCATAAGGGTTCAAACGTTTCTAATGTTGAAAAAAATACTGATGGTTCATTAAAGGTCACTCTAACCACTGGTAAAATTTTAGAAGTTGATGAATTGATTTGGACTGTTGGTAGAAGATCATTATTAGGAATTGGTTTGAAAGATATTGGTGTTGAAGTTGATTCACATGATAGAGTCATTGTTGATGAATATCAAAACACAAACATCAAAAACATTTATTCATTAGGTGATGTTATTGGTAAAGTTGAATTAACTCCAGTTGCTATTGCTGCTGGTAGAAAATTAGCTAATAGATTATTTGGTCCAGAAATTTATAAAACACAAAAGCAAGATTATGAAAATATTCCAAGTGCTGTCTTTTCTCATCCAGAAGCTGGTTCAATTGGTCTTTCTGAAGATGAAGCCATCAAGGAATTTGGTAAAGATAATTTAAAAATTTATAGATCAAGATTCACTCCAATGTATTATGCCATGCTTGAAGAAAAATCACCAGTTAGTTATAAGTTGATTTGTGCCGGTAAAGATGAAAAGGTTGTTGGTTTACACCTTGTTGGTGATTCATCTGCTGAAATCTTGCAAGGTTTTGGTGTTGCCATCAAGATGGGTGCTACAAAGGCTGATTTCGATGGGGTTGTTGCCATTCATCCAACAAGTGCTGAGGAAATTGTTACCTTGAGATAAATAAAACTCAAATTTGTTTCTTAGCCTGATATGACATTCAATAACATTATATTTATTCGATTATAAGTTGTATTCGTTTTTCCAAACTTAACGTAGATCAAACCCATATGTAGATCAACCATAGCATAGAAAGATCAAACCCAATATGTGGATCCACCACAGTTCAGAAAGCTTACCTCAAAAACTACAATCACAAAAAAGTATTAAACAGGACAGTATTAATAAACAATTATAGTACTAGTATAAGATTTTTTTGTATTTCTTTTAAAATGAAATAAATTAAACACAAGGAGGTTTTAAGGATAAACTTAAGCCTTTAAAGATGAAGCTCTTCTCTTCTTGACTTCAGCCTTTTCAGCCTTACGTTCGTGTAAACGTTGAGCTAATAATTGGGCATATTCAGCAGCAGCATCTCTTTGGACTTGAGCATTCTTTAACTTCAAGTTCTTTAAGTGACGCTTTCTTTGTAAAGTTTGTGGAGTAACTAAACGTTGAATCTTTGGAGCCTTGGTGTATTTCTTTTCACCCTTGACGATTTCTCTTCTGATAACGTATTGTCTAACATCATCTTCCTTTGATAAACCAAAGAATTTTCTAATGTTGTTAGCTCTCTTTGGACCTAATCTCTTTGGAGTTTGAGCATTGGTTAAACCTTCAATTTCGGCTTCACCTTGCTTGATGACAACTAATGATAAAGCAGCTAAATCTTGACCGACAATGGCACCTCTGACTGACTTTCTCTTACGTTCACCAGTTCTTCTTGGTCTGTAACATGAGACACCCTTGGTTAATAATAACTTAACTCTGTTTGGTAATAAAACACCTTGCTTCATGGCGAAACCTTGTTTATCGTTACCACCAGTGATCTTGAAGACGTAACCCTTGAATTCGTCACCAACTGAATCACCTTCAACTTCTTGGCCAATTCTCTTGTCGTAGAAGGCACGTAATTTGTGGTCATCTTCAACGGTGACGGCTTTTTGAGTACCGTTAGCTGGGTAAGAAATGTTCAACTAAAAGGAAAAAGATTTTGTTAGTATTAAAAATTTCTCAAATGGTCTTGATTAAGGCTTCTTCTGGAAGTGATTTGAAAGAAGATTGATAGAAGGAAGAACTGTATATAGTAGTTCTTGTTCAAATAGTAGCTTTATTGATTTCATAAGATGTAGGAGTTGGTGTTGATGAAATGAATATGGCTTGCATAATGAAGGGAAAACATGATAAAATGATATATAAATGAGATTTAATCTTAGTAGTCTTTGTATGCAATTAATCTTATTTGATAGTTTGAATGATTCTTCTGATATTTAATGCTCTTGGTTCATAAAATAGTTGGATATTTGTCACTCTTTAGGTATCTTTAAAATAACATCTCCATCTTCAATCAGTCAATGAATCAATCATCTTGGATGTTACAACATGCGTTTTCTTGGACTTGGTTATACGTATGCTCCCCTTGTATCTCCTATTATTGATCACTTCCTTAGACCTATATGAGTAGTTGTGTAACATACTTTCATCTTGTGCTATATGTGTTATACCTTGTTAGATGATATTAATCAAGATTCTGAATTTTGAAATTTTCATAAAAGAGTAGATTGATTTTTTTGTTGTTGTCCAAGCTGGGCCTAAGAATAATCCGAACACCACTAAAATAAAAACAGTCACATTTTAACACCCGAACATTTTGATAGTTAGCCCTGTTTGACAAACACGTGAGTAATAATAATAGGGCTTTACTTGTAGAATGAAAATTTATAAGTCGTTGTTCAAATAGTCGAGGATCCAAAGAGACAATTGCAGCACTTTAGTAATATATCAACACATATCAAACAGATGAACTTCCTTCAACTCAGAAAGGTCACACCAACTGTCGATCATACAGTACAGGATTATTGTATCGGATATCTGAAGCATATTGAAGAATGTATCTCAGACTCTGTCTTGTCTTCAAACTTGAACATTGATGAAGAGATCTCATTCATCAAGGAGATTCTTTTACAATCTGGTGCTCAGGGTGATAAGACATCTGATCTACTGATTAATTTTGAAAAACAATTAGTTGATGAATTCAATAAGAACACTAAAAAGATGGAATTGACTGGTGATACCTCAAAGAGATTATTAGATATCAATTTATTGAACAGACACTCAGAAAAGAGAAACATCAGTAATGCTTTGAACATGATTGGTGTCAATAAATCAATCGAACACACTGGTAAATTAATGGAAACTCGTGTGGATAGAAAGAAATTAGAGAAAGCTGAAGCCAAAATTGCTAAGAAAGTGGCTAAGAGAAATAATAAGTTTGTTGAATATGAAGCTTCTAAATTATTGAATGAACAAAGTAAAGAAGATTATGATGAATTCTTCCTTAAGATTAATCCAATCGATTTTGGTTCAGGTGCTGGTAAATCAAAAGATATCAAAATCGATGCTTTCGATCTATACGTTGGTGATGGTCAAAGAATATTGAGTGACACCACCTTAAGTTTATCATATGGTCATAGATATGGTGTTGTTGGTCAGAATGGTATTGGTAAATCCACCTTGTTAAGAGCTCTCTCAAGAAGAGAATTGAACATTCCAAAACATATTACAGTGTTGCATGTTGAACAAGAAATTACAGGGTCTGAAATAACAGCCATTCAAAGTGTCTTAGATGCTGATGTTTGGAGAAAGAGTTTGTTAAACGAAGAAAAGAAAATTAATGAAAGAGTGGCGGAAATTGAAGAATTAAGAAAGGAGTTTGATAGTGAAAGTTTGGAAGTCAAGAAACTAGATAATGAAAGAGATGATTTAGAAGCTCATTTACAAGAAATTTCTACAAAATTATATGAAATGGAATCTGATAAGGCTGAATCAAGAGCTGCATCCATTCTTTATGGTTTAGGTTTCACAAGAGAATCACAATCAAAGCCAACAAACTCTTTCAGTGGTGGTTGGAGAATGAGATTAAGTTTGGCAAGAGCTTTATTCTGTAAACCTGATTTATTGTTATTAGATGAACCTTCCAATATGTTGGATGTTCCATCCATTACTTTCTTAGCTAACTACTTACAAACATACCCATCAACAGTTGTTGTCGTTTCACATGACAGAGCATTCCTAAATGAAGTTGCTACAGATATCATTCACCAACATTCAGAAAGATTAGATTACTACAGAGGTCAAGATTTCGATACTTTCTATGCCACAAAGGAAGAAAGACGTAAGATGGCTGTCAAAGAATACGAAAATCAAATGGCATACAGAAAGCATTTACAAGAATTTATTGATAAGTTCAGATACAATGCTGCCAAATCTTCAGAAGCACAATCGAGAATCAAGAAATTGGAGAAATTGCCAATATTAGAACCACCAGAAGATGAAAAGGTTATCACATTCAAATTCCCAGATCCTGAACCGTTATCACCTCCAATATTACAGTTGAAAGATGTTACTTTCGGATATGATAACAAGGATATATTGTTGAAGAATGTTGATTTTGATATTCAAATGGACTCAAGAATCGCTATTGTCGGTGCTAATGGTTGTGGTAAGACAACATTACTGAAGGTTTTAATGGAGACATTATCACCAAAAGATGGGTTTGTTTCAAAGAATCCAAGATTACGTATCGGTTACTTTGCACAACATCATGTTGATTCCATGGATTTGAACACCAATGCAGTTGATTGGATGAGTAAGACATATCCAGGTAGATCTGATGAAGAATATAGACGTCATTTAGGTTCCTTTGGTATCACTGGTTCTCTAGGTTTACAAAAAATGCAATTGCTATCCGGTGGTCAAAAATCAAGAGTGGCATTTGCTGCTTTATGTTTAACAAATCCTCATGTCTTAATTATGGATGAGCCTTCCAATCATTTGGATACTGCTGGTTTGGATGCTTTGAGTGATGCCATGAATAATTTCAAGGGTGGTATCTTAGTCGTTAGTCATGATGTTAGTATGATTCATTCTGTTTGTAAAGAAGTCTGGGTTAGTGAAGGTGGTGCTGTTACCAAATTTAATGGTACTATCTATGATTATAAGAAGTATATTTTGGCTAATGCTGATGCATCTGGTGTTGTTAAGAAACATTAAGCGCTATCACACTTCAATATATATACGAGATTAAATGACTGATAAAGTTCAAAAATGTAACCGAGTAGTTATACTTCAATGATCTCACAAGGGTGATAAGGGTGATATCTTACTTGGCGTAATGAATATGATCTATAAATTGGGGACTGTGTGAAAACTAGATATAACAATAAAACAAATGAAACGAACTAAATAAAGCCAAAGACTTCAACATGAAATCAAAAAAAACAAATATAAAATGCAATATAATAACTCCAGGAATATTAAACTGAAATAAGTTAATGAATGAGAATGATCATTCATTTCCTCTTATTCCTTGCTCTGGTCACGTCAAACCTTGCGCTCAGTTTAGATAAGGGGGTATTCTGTAAAGGTGATGAGGTTATCTGATCCGTAGAACTATCGGCATTGTTACCATTACTGCCACCGCCAGCATCAGTGCCAGTTCCTCCGTTACTGGAACTTCCATTGTTGTTGCCGCTTTCATCACTAATTCCATTGTTACTTAGGTGACTCAAGTTGGGCAGCATTGACGCCAGAAGTGATTGGTTTGCAGAGTTGGGATATGGTGTTGTCCCTGAGCCCACCGGTATATTCCAATCGTTCGCAAAGAAGTTTGAGGGAGATGGGAAAAGATCAGTGACATATTTGGAGGGCAATGTTCCTGAAATTGGAGGCATATCAGGATTGTTACCAGTTAATGATGTGTTCAGATGTAGTTTGAATCTACCGCTGGATGCAGTAGGAATCATATTGGCGTTCATAGATGAAAGTTGTACAGAAGCCTGTTGCTGTTGCTGTTGCTGTTGCTGTTGCTGTTGCTGTGATAATGGGAACGGGAAAGATGTGGGCAATGGTGTTGATTTGTTGGAAGATATGCCTAACCCCACTGATGTTCTATTGTTTTGGTCGTCAACATCAGCCATGATCGGACTCTCCAAACCAGATCTATCCAACAGAGGAGTAGTCTTAACATTACTATGGGTGTTCAAGTTTGATGGAACATTTGGTTTTGAGCCACTGTTGGCAGCTGTTGTTGTCATAGCGCTGTCTTGGGCAAGTCCAGTGGTGAAGCTCTTCAAGCCTTGAGCTTGCACTTCACTCGGTATTTCCACTCTTAGAGATGGTCTTGAACCCAAATTATTGTTCAAGAATCTAGTTCTAGCTCTTGATAATGGAATAGCAGAACCATCTTCAGACTTGACCTCTTTCATAGGAGTAGATGTTGGAAAATCTGATTCATGCGAAAGTCCATTTGAAGCGGGTATTTGGGCTTGAATAAGTCCTTGCTGTTGTAGCTGAGCTTGCTGCTGAAGCTGAGCCTGCTGTTGTTGCTGTTGGTACTGTTGAAATTGTTGAAAAGTTCTAAAAATGGCTTGAGGTTGCTGCTGAGGCGTAGAAAACATCTGCCCATCTTGAGGTAAATATGCTGAGTTTGATGGAATGATAGGGGCAGGGAAACTATACTGATTCTTCGAGTTGTCGTTAACATTCAAATTGGATGCATTGTTGTGGTTGTTGAATGAATTGCTTTGCGTGGAAGGGAATGATGAGTTTGAACTTTGAGTGTTCGCTGTCTGTAAGTTATGATCGGATGATATGCTATTTGATTTTGAGTGGTTTGAAGATATTGATGGAGTCCTTCTGCGAAGTTTAGATGCTGTTTGTTTTGTTGTTAAAGTGTCCTTTTTATTTGCTGGTTTTCTTTTACGAGATTTAGGCTTTGGTGAATCATCATCACTCCCATCATCGTCATCATCATCTTCACTATCATCAGAATCGTTATCATTTTGAACTGAGTTCAATGAAACACTTCTATGGTGATTGTTGTTTGCGAATCCACCTTTTCTTGCCACTCTTGATTCTTGTTGATAATCACCATAATCTTGAGGTGTCTTTATATCATGATCGAACCCTTGAGCGGAATAGTCGCCCATCAAATCTTGCAAATTCACAGAACTATATTCATAAAATGTAGAGTTTTTGTTACCAAGTATGATAACTGCTAAATCAACTTGACATAGCACAGCTAATTCGTGTGCTTTTTTGAAAAGACCCGATTTTCTCTTATTGAAAGTAACACTTCTATTACGTTCATCCGTAATTGGTTGAATAGCAATCTTTCTTCTACCCATCGCTCTTGTTTATATTATTGGTTTGTGGTTTAGTGTTGGACGCGTCTGGGTTTATAGGACACAGCTTGAGTTTATATGATTCTTTTATAATGCAAAATAGTTGAGTTGATGGTAATACTTTTGACAGATAACAAACAGATTGTGGTAATTTCAGCAGCAAATCTGATGATACTATAAGATGGTATAGTAGATGTCGCTATATTGAAACTTGGTAGATCTCTCTTTGTTTATTTTTTCACTATGAATCTTTAGCGATCGTCAATGTAAACAATAAGGCTTTAGTATTGATAGTTTATAGCTTTTGTGGGAAAGTACTAGTTTGTTTATCCAGCTTATCTTGGTTGCTAGTTTCAGAATGGGGTAACACAGAGACGATTGTCAATATACCAGAGTAACCGCCGTGAAGAGATGGAGCTAATTATCAACTGGAAGTAGGAAGAAGATGCAAGACCTTAGAAGAAAATTTTGCTTTTGGGTACCTTTTGGATGTTCTTGGTTGTATTTTGCACTTCTGTCTATATTTCAAATTTTCTTGACTTTTTTCTAAAAATAGCGAAATGCGCTGCAATATTTCCTAAACAGAAAGTATTATATCATAGTTGCGCAAACTATCTTAATCTAGTAATCAAAATGCGCAAAATATTACTGACCCGTGAATCAATACTAATGGCAGATTTGTGTTTTTTTTTTTTTTTTTTCATCCAGAGTGAAAAATATCTTCGAGGTTATTTGATATTAGGAGTCTCCATTACTTTGTGCTCTAAATTCTTATTGTTCAGTATGTTCTCAGTCTCAGTACAAAGATCATTGTTGAGATCTTCCATCAGATTTAATGTCCCAGTCACAAAACATACATCTGCATTGAGATTCAACTCATCTACACCAACAAAAACAGAGACAAAGACACCATCAACAACATCAAATGCTAAACTAGAACCTGTTGTTCCTGAGGAAGAAGAAAGCTCACCAGCAGCCTCACAACAGAATGAACAGTTTAATCCTCGTGTGATGGGTGTTGTCAGAGACATGTACATCCCTGTTGAATTCAACCATTACCCATCCTTCTTTTCCCATCCTATAAAATCTTGGTATCTATTTGCCAGAAAGCTATACATCTTTGGTATCAACACAATGCAAGTTGGTCTATTCAGATGGCAAACAGGTATTAAGCCAAAGTTTTTGTTATGGAAAAACAACGCTATGATCACTTATGTTGACGTTAACAAGGCCTTTGCTTCAAAAGATTTATCTACAATCCCACCAAAGACCTCATTATGGATTGAAAGAGCTTTAGATGCAAGATTGAAATCTATCCCATCTCACGTCGAATTCAAATGGAAGTTAGTTCAATTCAACACAAAGCCAAGAACAATTCTTGTGAGATCTGTTTTCTTTCCAGGTAGACCTGTTGAATATATTCAAATGGTTTACAGATTTGATACAAAGCAAGAATTAACCAAGATTGATAAGAAGACAAGTAAGGTCACAAAGACAACAAGAGATGTTGTTGATTATGCTGCTTTCTTGATTGATATTGATACAAATGAAACCATGCTCAGTGGTACTTTGTTTGAAAATAACCTTGATGACAAGATTCCAAAGCCAGAAGAGATTGACCAACAAGCTATATTTGCTGATATGAAAAAGAATGGTGATATCTTCAGATCCAAGGAATAAATATCATCAAATCCTCCCATCCCAGAAATAGAAGCAGTATATATCCCTTTGTAAATATAACCAATCAACGTTAGCTTATACTCATTATGAAGTTTTATTCACGTGACTTGTTGTGATTACGTAATTTCCCAAAAGAAAAAAATTCGGTGAAGCTCATCAATCAAAAATTTTTATAAAGAAATCCAAACGCATCAACTACTCCATAAAGCAAAACAGAAGAGACCAAATATTATGGCTGTTGGTGTTATCAAAAGTAAGCCAAAGATGGCTCCTGAAAAGGAGAGATTTATTCAATGTTGCTCAGATATCACATTGGAGCTTATAGATTCTTTGAAGACATCAAAGGAAATCAATTTAAATGGATTAATCACCAAAAACTCCAAGAAGTACAAGTTGAAATCTCAACCAAGATTAACTGATGTTATCAATTCAATCCCAGATCAGTATAAGAAGTATTTATTACCAAAACTAAAGGCCAAACCAGTCAGAACAGCTTCTGGTGTCGGTGTCGTTGCCGTTATGAGTAAACCTCATCGTTGCCCTCACATTTCATTCACAGGTAACATTTGTGTTTACTGTCCTGGTGGTCCAGATTCAGATTTCGAATACAGTACACAATCATATACAGGGTATGAGCCAACCTCAATGAGAGCCATCAGAGCTAGATACGATCCATATGAACAAGCAAGAGGAAGAATCGATCAATTAAAACAGTTGGGTCATAGTGTTGACAAAGTTGAATATATTGTTATGGGTGGTACTTTCATGTCCCTAGATAAAGAGTATCGAGAAGGTTTTATTTGTCAATTACATAATGCATTATCAGGTTATAATGGTACTGATTTGGACCAAGCCATCAAATATTCACAGCAATCACTAACAAAATGTGTTGGTATCACTATTGAAACAAGACCTGATTATTGTACAAGAACTCATTTGGATGATATGTTGAAGTATGGTTGTACCAGATTGGAAATCGGTGTTCAATCTGTGTTTGAAGATGTTGCAAGAGATACTAATAGAGGACATACAGTAAAGGCTGTTTGTGAAACGTTTGCCATTGCTAAGGATACAGGTTATAAAATCGTTAGTCATATGATGCCTGATTTACCAAATGTTGGAATGGAAAGAGATTTAGCACAATTTCAAGAATATTTTGAGAATCCAGATTTTAGAACTGATGGGTTGAAAATCTATCCAACTTTGGTTATTAGAGGTACAGGTCTTTATGAACTTTGGAAGACTGGTAGATATAAATCATACAATGCAAATGACTTGATTGATCTTGTGGCTAGAATATTGGCATTAGTCCCACCATGGACCAGAATTTACAGAGTGCAAAGAGATATCCCAATGCCATTGGTGTCAAGTGGTGTTGAGAATGGTAATTTGAGAGAATTGGCATTAGCAAGAATGAAAGATTTTGGTACCAAATGTAGAGATGTTAGAACAAGAGAAGTTGGTATTCAAGAAGTTCATCATAAAGTTCAACCAGATCAGGTTGAATTGATCAGAAGGGATTATTATGCCAATGGTGGTTGGGAAACATTCCTCAGTTATGAAGATCCAAAGCAAGATATCCTTATTGGTTTATTGAGACTACGTAAGGCATCCAAAAAGCATACATATAGAAAGGAATTAACAGGTCAAAGGACATCGATAGTGAGAGAATTACACGTCTATGGGTCCGTTGTGCCATTACATTCAAGAGATCCAAGAAAGTTCCAACATCAAGGGTTTGGTACTTTGTTAATGGAAGAAGCTGAAAGAATCTCCAGAGAGGAGCATGGATCCGAGAAGATCAGTGTCATTAGTGGTGTTGGTGTAAGAAATTATTATTCCAGATTGGGTTATGAGTTGGATGGTCCTTATATGTCAAAGAGTTTGTATTAAGGAGCTAATTCATTCAATCAATCACAACATGGAAGGAAAAGGGTTGTCTAGTTACTTATTTATTTGCTTTGCTTTATAATGATCATACACATAGAAAGATCATAACTCATATTCTAGTGCATCGTCGAACGATGATAATACTTTGATTGTAAAGCTTTTAATCGTAGTAGAATGGCCAAATTACAATATCGAGTCACTAGGATGTTACATTCCAAAAAGATACTAAAGTTTTGCTTCTCTCATTGATTAAATCATGAACACCTTGTAATATTACATTCCTTTCTTTCTTCCTTTCTTTCTTTCTTTCTTCCTTTCATTAATGTACCTGGTTGAACTCATCCCATGCCTTTGCACAATGGTTCAAGAATCTTGCCCTCACTGACTCATCTGGGCTAGTCAGTCCATTTCCACTCTCCACGACACTAGTAGGATCTGACCTTCTATCCAATGTGAATCTGAAGACATCATCCAAGATCCTGATTTCAGCATCAATAAAGACAGGTTTTGAAGACGTTATTTTCAATCCTTCAACTGCACCCTCTTCAATGGCATTTGTTTCAACATCGTCATCTTCATCATCTTCTCCAGCATTGTCATTCTTATTACCTTCAGTAGTCTCAACCTCTGCGTCTGTTTCTTCCTCCAAGATGTTTTCATTCTGTGGGAACTTCTGACTATTCACAGCAGTACGTGGAGGGATATCGAAGAATTGCTTCTGTGCCGACAATGGTTGTGATGACAATGGGGCATATCTAACGCCAGCGCCGCCTTCAAAGACATCAGTGACATGGGTCTTTTGATGGATCTCATTCTTGTACTGTTGGAACTTTTCCCATTGTTGTTGGTTGAACTGCATCTGTTGTTGATGTTTCGTTATGCGTTGTTGTGATACTGGGATGCCCATTGGTAACCCACCTCTGGCAGTTGTTGCAGTCTTCGGGATGGCTAATGGTCTGTATGGAAGGTATGATGGAGTGGTGGCTGATAATGGGACAGGGTATGAGGATCTCAGTACAGCTTGATCAAATGGAGTCAATGGGGCCATGTTAGGTCTTCTGATCTGTTGTTGTTGGAGTTGTTGTTGTAATAGTTGTTGTTGGTATAAGTTGATTGAACGTCTTCTTGCGTGTGTGTTTCTTGTTGCAGTTAGAGGTATGGACTGGCTATTAGGAGGATACACGTTGATTGGGGCAGACCTTATCAATGGTCTTGGAGCATTATTGGTATTGTTCAAGTTTAATGGAGGTGGTGCCTTACTTCTTTTCAATCTCTTATTATTGTTGTTATTGTTTGTAGGATTGGTTTGATTGGATGCACTAATTGTTGATGATGGGATGTTCAAGTTTTCCATTGTAGCGCTCAATCCTGTAGTATTACTTGAGGACTCGACATGTATGTTTTGTTCCTTTGTATTTGAGTTTCTAGCGTCTATTATTTGTCTTTGCTGTGCCTCAATAGATTTTGATATTAAAACTGTTGATTTCATTTTAGCAGATAATGGAGGCAAACCAGGTGAGATACATTTGATAGCAAATTCAGACATTTCGTTATTGTTGGCATTATTGGAGTCATTTGGACTTAGATTTGAGTCTTTCAAGTTCAAAGTAGCAGGTCTTGGTCTCTTTTTGATTTCGCGTTGTATTTCAGTTGCAACTATGGTGCCTTCAGCAGTGACATTTGCAAAGGAGGAGTCTGCTGGGGACTGAGTGGATGAAGGTGGATGGACTATCACTGTGTCGTTGGTCATTGTGGTTTTCTCTTGGTTTGAATTAGAGCAATGGAGATGAAAAAAAGGATGAAGATGAGGATGGTATAAGTTGAAAGTTTCAAATCAAAGAAATGGTTTTATCTTCTTTTTGGGGCGACGCTTTTCAGTTTTTTTTTTGATGAAACACATTTTGGAAAATTGTAAAATTTGGAGAGAGAAGAGTGAGATCTTTGATTAGATGGAGTCTCATGGAGTCTCGTTTGGCTACTGGGGAGTGTTTCATGAAGTTAGTGGTATCTTCATTGTTACGTAGTTGTGCAGTGTGTTGATTTGTGTGTTAATAGCGTTGTTGGTCAATCATATAATTATACGCAGGAACACGAATAATAACGGCTATTATCTCAAAGGGGTGTCGTATAAACTAGCCATATTCTCTACAATGGAAGTATCCCTGGATGGTCAATGTTGTACATTAGAAGTATATTTATATGATATATATCACTATGTTGCCAGTGTTCACCTTCAAGTTGAGCTGATCAACCTACCTACTGCTATCATAGCAGCATTTCCCTCCCAGGTGCTAAAAACAGTACACCCGGACACCTTCAGTAGCATTGAAGAAAGTCCTTGTAGGCCTCAATTGCTGAACACTGTTTCACTACTTTCATGAGATCTACTGATATAAATCGTGGTAGTGTAGAAT
Source organism: Ruyongia ponderosae (assembly GCA_030582235.1). Classification (NCBI taxonomy): domain Eukaryota; kingdom Fungi; phylum Ascomycota; class Saccharomycetes; order Phaffomycetales; family Wickerhamomycetaceae; genus Ruyongia; species Ruyongia ponderosae. Next base: position 261,568 of record JAKTWV010000005.1, on the reverse strand, counting down.
CTTACAATCTACTCTCTAATAAGCTAATAAATAAGCTAATAAGCTAATAAGCAGCATTGAAAGTTGAAAGGAAGACGGCGACTCAGCGAATAATATAATACAAGAAAAAAATTGGTGACTCGCTAAGTTGCCAAAAGCCAAAAGACACATTGAGATATTGATCACTGTTAATTATCCATTCATCATGAAGGGTTTTTTCCTTATTGATGGGCGTCTTTACTCCTGGGCTGCTCAATAAAGCTTTTATCATGCACTTAGTTTGAACGTTTTGTTAAAATTCAATTCCTATTCTTCCATAGGGTCTGAAGATCTTGAACTCGTAATCGTTGAAGAAAAGTTGAAGATTTGGCTTAGACTTCACAGTATTATGATTTGAACCACTGATTACTGGTTTTACTCCTGGCGGTGTATCTTCATGAATGGCTCTAATGTAAGTCTATCATGTCTATTTAAATGGCTGTCACTATGTGCGTTTGTTCTAAACAATTGTTTGATTGTTGCATTGTGCTTCCTGACTGTCCATCTGTTCTGGGGGTGGTTCAAATGTGGCTGTAAATACATCACAGTTAGTCTACCGTCATGCTAAGTTGCACTAGATCATTCGAACGATATATGCACCTGGAAACCAGTTTATGACGAATATATCAGTTTTACTACATCTCCTTCCAGAAAAGAAGGCGATATCTACAGTTGTTATTGCTTGGTGAAGTCCATTTCCTTAGAAATGAACACATGGCTCATCAAGCTTGACAACTACAATATATACTGAAACACTCCCTTTACATATACACATACCTCCCATCTAATCCTCTCAAGTCTCAAGTACTACTATCTATGGCTGTATAATCGTGGCAACATTAAACATCCACACACCAAAATTTCTCGCCCTAAAAAAATCAAAAAAAAAAAATTGTCGAAGATTTTTTAGAAAAAAAGATGAAAATTTTTCTTTTTCCTTAAAAGCTTTCCCTTTTCCTACCATAATCAATAATCTAATCATGTCTCAAGGTAGCTTATACGACGCTCCATTCGTCAGAAACTTGTTGGTCAAGAAATTGATCACTCTTTACAACTTGGACATTGCTGTCATTCCAAAGGATGCTGCTTTCGAAAGAGATTTCCCATTACAAAAAGTTCCAGCTTTTGTTGGTCCAAAGGGTTTCAAGTTAACTGAAGTCATTGCTGTTTTATATTACAGTATGTATCTCATAAATCTTTCCATTTTGAAGTCTCCATTTTGAGTTATTGTTGATCTGTGATTTTTGATCTGTCCTTCTCCCATTCCATAAAATATTTGTGTTGATTTGGACAATTTTGGTGTGTTTCTCTTTGCGATGATGATAATCCAAATTTTATATCAAACAGTTATCCCTGTCTTAATAAATTATGTCGAGATGTTTATTCTGAAACTATTATATTAATCATTTTAATGATTTTATATACTCAAAGAGAACCCCAAAAACGTGTTGAATCAACTCACATTTGGGATTTTGGATTTTTTAGAAAAACAGTCAATTTCTGCAAAAAATTGAAGAATGAAAAGTATTTTTGAATAGTTGAAATAAGTACTAACAAAATAATCATTTATTCTATAGTTATCTCTTTAGGTGATGAAACCTCTCCATTATTAGGTAAGACCAAGACTGAAAAGGCCTCTGTTTTAAGATGGTTATCATTAGCCAACAGTGATTGGTTAAGTGCCATTGGTAATGCCTTCAAGCCATTAGTCGGTAGAGCTCCATACAACAAGAAGCAAGTCACTGACAGCACTGCTGCTGCTGAAGCCGTTGCTGGTATCTTTGAAGCTAGATTAGCTGACTTCACCTACTTGGTTGGTGAAAGAATCACTTTAGCTGATTTATTCGCTGCTACCATTGCCTCAAGAGGTTTCGAATTCATCTGGGGTAAGGAATTCATTGCTAAACATCCAAACGTTACCAGATGGTTCAAGACCGTTACTTCAAACGCCATCTTTGGTGATGAATTCAGCAAATTTGAATTCAGAGAAGCTCCAGTCGAATACGTTCCACCAAAGAAGGAAGCTGCTCCAAAGAAGGAAAAGAAGGCCGAACAACCAAAGAAGGAAGCCAAGCCAGCTGCCGATGAAGAAGAAGATGCTCCAGTTCAAGAAAAGAAGGTTGCTCATCCTTTAGCTGCTTTAGGTAAATCTACCAAGTTCGATTTAGATGAATGGAAGAGAGTTTACTCAAACGAAGACACCCGTCCAAAAGCCTTACCATGGTTCTGGGAACATTATGATCCATCTGAATGGTCATTATGGAAGGTTGCTTACAAGTACAATGATGAATTAACCTTAACTTTCATGTCCAACAACTTATTAGGTGGTTTCTTCAACAGATTATCTGGTTCAACCAAATACTTATTCGGTTCAGGTGTTGTTTACGGTGAAAACAACAACAACGGTATCATTGCCGTCTTCTTAGTCAGAGGTCAAGAATATCTTCCAGCCTTTGACGTTGCTCCAGATTGGGAATCATATGACTTTGAAAAGTTAGATCCAACCAAGACTGAAGTCAAGGAATTCGTTAACGATGTCTTTGCTTGGGACAAGCCATTGAACTTGGGTACTGAAACCAGAGAAATTGCTGATGGTAAGGTCTTCAAATAAGTTATAGATTAATTTATAGAAAAAGATATATATCTGAACTTTCATGCTGGGTGCTATTACTTACTTTTTAATTTGATGATGATAATTTACTAGGGAAATCCTTGCCTTACTTCGTAATTTTTCAATCCTCTGATCTTGTAATAACTTTCACAGTTAATGCGTCATTGAGTTTGTTCATCGATGTTTTCTCTACTCTCAGTGCCATTTTGCTGTTGAACCTAACCAATATCCTCGTGTTAAAACAGACATGTCATATATAAGCTCATAATGAGATTTTAGATTATACTAATATTGAATAACAATTGACAGGACAGCAGGACTGATCTTTTTGAACAGTTGTATAATCTTGTAATTCAGGATCTAGGTGGAGTTGTATTTGTGCATTAACTGCGCTGAGCTATAAATCAATGCTCTGAACATCCGGACACCATATTATGCGATGTAGCTACGAAGTTTCTTCAATAGCAATCATGTCAGGCTATCAATTCTTCCAGGTATGCAGACTTTTTTTGCAATTGTTATGGTAGCTAAAATACTTTAATTCAAGTGATTTCAAACTGAAATGTTAGCAAAAAAGGGGCAATTTTGGAATTTCTTGAAGGTGGTCATAGCATCATTAGAATAACATGCTTGGTCAATAATTTCCAGATTCTTGAAAATTTACATCTCAAAATTTTGAAACTGTACTTGAGAGTCAAACATCTGCTAATTCAAAGACCTTGTTGCTTCAAATAGTGGTTTTATGAGTTTTGGTTGGCTCATGTACATGAATTTAAACGAAAAAATACGATTAAGAGTTTAGTTTCTTGATCTCAGCTAAATTATAATAATGAGGAAAAAGACAGCTAAGTGACCGCACTAGTGTCTCTAAGTAAAACATTTATGCAAACGTCGTTTGATACCGCTATTGAAAAAAGACTAAGCAGCTAGTGAAGCTACAAATATGTACAGCTTCTGGCGGTCTCATTACTGATGATGATCGGTATGCATTCAGCTAAGCGCGACATTCAGTTTTACTACAGCTACCAGATTAGTTCTAGCATCGTCTAGCAAAATTATTCAAGAACATTAGCTTTATGATGTACTCATATATGCTAATATACAAAGATACACTGAAGTTACAAATGTCCTCAAAATGGCTTACATCCATGTGAGACTGAAAGAGTTTTGCTTATAACCAAGCTATAATTAGAGACCGGCTGAAGAAGATAAAGAACTCAGTTTTCTTCACCGGTTTCCAAGACAGTGATTGGTGATAATAACTATTCAATGATAAATCAGTTGATGCCATACAAAGATGCACTTGCAGATGCTAGGCTCGCAGATATATCATAGCATTCAGGAAGCGTCAGCATAACATAGTATGAATTTGGCAAAATTTGCAGCGTGTTGTCCGGGTGACTGAAATTTCACATTTTCAGTTTTTTTTTGGAAAATTGATTCGAAGAAACAAAAACGAAAACAAGAGATCTTTATTACTTTGAAACCAGTAGCATTCATCAGTTCATTCTTGCTCGTGTGATTGTTATATCGAGGGAAGTCAGACTTACACCTCTTGAAGTTGGCTAAACTGTAATCAAATTCATATCTCATTCATACAGTTTACAACTTTTGATCACTTTCCAAAGGCAGCATTTTCATTTCATTTCCAATCCATATATAAAACAAAAAAGAAAGAGAGAACAAGAATCATGAATTTGAAGGCTACAATCAACAGAAGTCCTCTGCTTCGCCAGATACGAAGAAGACCACTAACATTGATTGGTCCATTGGCTGTCATCTTTTTAGTCTACTATTTATTCTTCTCTTCATCTTCGTCATCTTCCAAATCAAGATATAGTTACAAGACGAAGAAGCCAGGATTCTTTAGCAGACCAAGAGATTCAATTCCAAGAAATTTACCAGGTGATCATATCTCTCATTATGATTTGAATAAGTTAGCATCAACACCAATGGCTGCTTATAACAAGGAAAAAGTATTGATCTTGACTCCCTTATCTAGATTCTATAGTGAATATTGGTCAAATCTTTTGAGATTGACTTATCCAAGAGAATTAGTTGAATTAGGTTTCATTGTTCCAAGAACTGCTGATGGTGATTTAGCCTTAAAGAAACTAGAAAAGGCTATCAAGCAAATCCAAACTGGTAAGAAAGAGAATAGATTCTCAAAGATTACCATTTTAAGACAAGATTCTGAATCCTTGGACAGTCAATTAGAAAAGGATAGACATGCCCTTAAGGTCCAAAAGCAAAGAAGAGCACAAATGGCATTAGCTAGAAACTCATTACTTTTCTCAGCCTTGGGTCCTTATACAAGTTGGGTTTTATGGTTGGATAGTGATATTGTTGAAACTCAACCAAGTTTGATTCAAGATTTGGTCAGTCATGATAAACCTGTCATTTCTGCTAATTGTTACCAAAGATACTTTGATGAAGAAAAGCAAGCACAATCCATTAGACCATATGATTTTAACAATTGGGTTGAAAGTGAAGAAGGTATTAAGATTGCCCAAGGAATGCCAGATGATGAAATTATTGTTGAAGGATATCATGAGATTGCCACTTACAGACCATTGATGGCCCATTTCTACGATCCTAGTGGAGATGTCAATACTGAGATGGAATTAGATGGTGTTGGAGGAGCTGCTGTGATGGTTAAGGCTGATGTTCATAGAGATGGTGCCATGTTCCCATCTTTCCCATTTTATCATTTGATTGAAACAGAAGGTTTTGCAAAGATGGCTAAGCGTTTAGGTTATCAAGTCTTTGGATTACCAAACTATTTAGTGTATCATTATAATGAGTAGATGTGTTGTTGTATAATCATACCTCTTGCTCATTTTCCATATATCATTCAACTACCTCTGTCTCTTTACTCTACTTATATACAATTTATTTCTAATCAAACATATACTCTGCAATAGCTTAATAATTCCTTTTCCATCGCATAGAAGCTAGACGTTGATTATGATGTTTTTGATAAAACTCATTTTTCAATTTTGAACTTGTTTTAAGAAATAATAAAGCGCAGTTTTTTTTTCGAACTCTCATCTCTCATCCCACAATAGTATATCAATCATCATCATAACAATCCAGGATCTCTTCAGAATGTCTACAGACTTTGAACCATTGACATCAACTGTCAGACCATTATCCCAATCAATAATAACCATCAGAATAATAAAATCATTCCCATATAGAAACGTTAAGAACCATATAATGAAAGATTATGATATTTCAACTAAGAAGCCAAGCGATCTATTTAACGATGTTATTCAAATCATCAAGACAGAAGGTTCACTAAGACCTTTCAGAAACGTTGAATATGACTCTTTAAAGATATATACACATGCACATGGCTCCAAGACAATGAATCTAGTCATCAACTTTGAGCATGATGAAGATTGGTTTTTGGATTTGAAATCAGACAAGAGTTTACATGAGCTAGGTGTTGGTAAGTATACTTGTTTGGAAAGATAGTGCTGTATATTTATAACCAATACTAACAAATTTTATGCTATTTTAGACAACGAGACTGAGATATCTCTATTCAAGCTTGAAGATTACGAAGCTTTCAAGTTGAACCCAGAGGAGAAATGGTAAATCGAGGAAGGTTATCCTTGAAGAAAAGATACAGGCATATACCAACTATTGCATAATATACATAGACTATTAACTGTGATTATATGAAGATCTTCATCAACTAGTCTTCTATCAGGTTTTATTGTAGTACTTTAACACTTTAACTATTTTGATATCTTGATATCTTGATATCTTGAAAAGTTGAAAAGTAACCACAGTAAATTTTTTCGTCTGGGAAAATCAACAAACAAATTTATAAATTTATCATTTATTTATCATTTACTTGAACAACAATTCAGCACACAAAGTCCCAGCTGCGATTCCATGGAAGAGGATTTACTGAAGGAGAATCTCTGTCTTACGGTGCTGGAGAGGAAACTCTTCCAGCTCCAGCGGATGAGGCCTGTGATCAGGGTGGTTGTGCAGAGTGTGAACACCTCGAGCATGGAACAGATCAAGATAGAGATAGACAAGCCATTGCTACAATTGATCAGTGGCTTTGAAGAGCGCACTGGAGAGAAGGTGGACTCTATTTGGAGGGCTGGTGGGTTCACAGCAATTGACGAGAAGTCCCAGCATGCCTCCTTGCTAGAGTTTGGTGCTCTTGATGGATCCATAGTCAATGTCAAATCCCACAAACTGAAGGGGTCAACGAAGCAAGTGAAGAGCACTCAGCAGGAAGAGAACACAAAGAAGAAGGTGATAACGCCCAGTGACACTCAGTTCAAGAAGAACAGCTCTCCAAACAAGAACGACGCTTCAAACAAAACAATAACTGCCCCAAAGCCTTCAACTCCAAAAAGCTTTAGAATGTCACCATCATTAGAAGCGCTACTCAATCCAGCTCCAGAAGTAATACCACAACCAATCATTGCACATCCAACACAGCCTAATCACGTGGATAACCATAATGGGGAGGCAGATCAGCCAGAGGCTTCCAAGAAGATACACGAAGTTCAACAACAAACAATAGAGGAAGCTTCAACTAACTCACAATCTCAATCCAATCTTCCTCCTAACGTACCTCCTCTATCAACAGGTAACTCATTACCTGATCATTTGACTCCAACTACCAATCACGAAGAATCAGCACAGCATAATGGTGAAACTGATAAGAACACCATTCCTCCATTACCAGACCACTCAAAAGATGACAATGGAATTACAAATATTGCAACACCCAATGTTGATACCATTGAACCACAGCCAACAGAACAAGAGATGCGAATGGAATCTGATGAGACTATCAATGCTGAAGCAACAGAAAGTCAACAAACTCTTGAGCCACCATCCCAACAGACCATCGCTGCCCCTCCATCACCATCTCCAACCCAAGGCGTCAATCATTCCCTTGTCACATCATCACCTATTCAAAGCTTTGAATCAGCTATGGATGATCCACAACCAAGTCCAAAGAAACGAAAGATAGTTACAGATACTGAAGATATACCGACAAGCGTCACCAGTAGCGCTACAGGAAAAATTATAAAGGTCAAATTAGAAGACATGTCTGAAGCAGATAAGATTATCAACTCAAAAGTTGCTCCCACTTTCAAAGAAGATCCATTTGAACCTGATAGCTTTAGATTCCTCATTGAAGCCGTTGAAGAATCTTTCAAATATTCATTCACTTTGAATGCAAATGATACATTTGACTTGGTCATTGATGACTTTTTCAGCTTTTGTACACACAAGAATCTTGTCTTGAAACTAGCAGGCAATAAGAGAACACTGACTAATGGGGATACACCATTGAACATCAATGCTAATTGGAACTATACCAACATCATCCAAACTGAACAGCCCAAGTATATAAGTATCAAGTTAGATGGCGTTACATGTGGGCTTGAGCCAGTATGTTTCAGGGCTAAGAGGAACAAGAAGAGTTTGAAGAAGGCAATTGAGCAATATGCCCAAAGAAATAACAAACTTTGTGATCAATTGCTTTTCTTGTTTAACAATAAGGTGATTGATAAGGAAATGACAGTAGCAGAGCTGGGATTAACTGACGGGTCAGTGATTCATGTGTCAGAGGTAACTAAGGGCCCTGTATGATTTGGTATCATGGCTAATGAGTGATTTAGGATTAGGGTTTAGTTTTAATATAATGTGTTATATTGATTATGAATTATGAAAGAGAAGAGTATTAGATCAGAGAGATTCAGATCTAATACAGCGTAGTAGATGCAATTTTCTAGTACTATAAGCAATTGCAATTATATGAAATGTGCAAATCTATATAAAACTACAGATAGGCTGATTAGATTATCTTGGTGCCATCCCCAGTCGTTCTGGTTCTTGATTTGATTGTAGTTAGATCTAGCTTCATATGGTGGATTGGTATAATTGTATAATTTTCAATTTTCATTACCAAATCCGGCTTCCATACAAAAAAATTGAAAACAAATAAAATCAAAAAAAAATTCAATCCCTTAAAATGACTTTCCATGCTATACAACTTTCTCCCAAAGGCCTCAAGCGTTTATTTACCACCATCACTACCTCAGATTCGTCTACCATATCCATAGTTAGGCCCTCCAACCCCAACAATCCTCTCACATCTGTCCTCCTGATCTGCTTCGCGCTCCTAATACAAATTACCAGTTGTTAGATTTTTCAAAGAAAGCAACAAGTAAACAGAGATTGCCATTGACTTATTGGATTAACAAACACTTCCTATCCATCATTCATCCATATTACATCCCAAGAGAGTACTCCCACCTTCCAAAACACTCAGACTCAGAACAAAATCTCCACAAATTTGAACAATGTCTTCAGAAAACAACACCACTTTCAATATCAGAGATGAAGATGACAAACCAGCAGAACAACCTGAGAAGATCAAGATTGCCTTCAGTGGATTAGGCCACAAGTTGTTCTTTGCTCTCAAACCTACCACCAAGATGACCAAAGTTATGAAGTTATTTGCTGATAATTTAGATATTCCATCATCATCCATTGAATTCAGGTTAGACGGTAACACCATATATGCTGAACAGACACCACAACAGATCGGTCTTGTTGATAGTGATCAAATTGATGTTATAAGACGTACCGATGGAGGTTATTTGTCTCCTTCACATTGATACAGCCATTGAAGCAGGAATAATACCCAGTCTACCTCGCAATGATTTTGCCGATTCCAAATCATCAAGCTCATTAACGCTATTACAGATTGTTGCTAGATATTTTCTGCTTGCCAACCTTGCTATGTTTTTTATTCAATTCTATTTTTTTTGTACCCACATGTTTTTTGCTAGCTATATTGCTGTTGTTTTAGTCTTTTATCTGTATAACTTTTCTCATCCTTTTGTTTCAAACATATTGCAGGCAAGTTAAGGGAACCGGCACAATCGTTGAGGATGATATTGGTATAATATCTGTTTCATTGGTCATGTCTCTTTCATTCATGTTAGATGGTATAATTATAATCACGATATCTTTAACGATGTTGATTACCATTTGATAATACTTTTACATGAATTGGAGACTATGTTACTATTATAATGTTGTTTTGATAATCGATGAAGTTGAAGGTATGGTAAAGATTTGACAGTATAATCACTACAACCTACTCCTTTATTCCTTTGCATTATTGATTCTAGTTCATTACACTAGTTTCACTTCAACTTTTGTTTTGCTTATTCTATTTTTCTGCAATGACAAGTTTATGATAGATACGTATGTTGGAATGAAAGAGGACGACGTTGTTATCAATATGGTAGATCTAGCTGTCTTGAATGTCTGATCCCCTTTCTCATTATACTATACATCGTTTCTTAGATTTCACGCCTTCTTTCATATGTGTTTTGGAGCTCATATAGCTCCTACCTTTAAGGTCTTCTCTGTAACCTTATCAGCGTCGAACTTTGAAGCTATGCCCATTTGTACATATATGGGCCTAAACTGTTTCGTATCTCTCTCCAAAGCACAAAATATAACAATCACGCGTCTTTATAATTTGTTGTTCAGGCGCTGATTGGTTGAATTGATGCATTGGAAAGAGATGGAAAGCAACCATGTTAGTAGACGGGATGTGAAATCCGAAGCGAAGCTATATAAAACGAAGGGAAAGCCAGGTTGAGGTTGAGCTGTGAGTGCTAATGACCTTATTATAATTCAACCTTTCCTTAGTACTTGCTTTTGAGATTTGGTTTGTTAATTTGACCTCCAAGTCATTGTGCTGTGGGATCAGTCCTGAGCAGCCAGAATATCAAATTGCGGCTAGCTGACCCAGAAAACTCCAAAATTTGGCTGTAGATTGTGGCCAAAATTGCTCTTCGAAAAGGTCCCCGATTTCCCAATTTTGCAGCCTACAACGGTCAAGGAGTGGCAAGGACACGCCCCCAAGTGCCCAAATCAAAGAGGGTAAGTGTGCTGAGATCGCAGATTTTAGTGCTGAGATCTCATGAGAAGCTAGTAGTTTAAGCCTACGAATCTGGTGAGATTACAAGGATTCAAATGTAATAGCTGTGAGATCTCCTCTTTCGAGACCTGAGCTTGAGATTGAGGTTCCCCAGAGGTCTACAGCGCATTCAGTCTGATCAATTTGACACGATTTGTTTAATCTAATTCAGAGTTCATAGTTCTGAGATCACAAGACAATAAGTCTAGATATAGAGACTTCCAGATCTCTGTGGACGCCCATTGCTACACTCGACATAATCCATGTAGATACTAGATAATAGACATCAAATACTAGATAATAAAAAGCAGTGAATCGCGATTAACAGTTCAGATTCTCAGATTTTAATTTCGTGTTATTTCCCGATCGGGCAATTTTTTTTATTTCTTACGCGTTCGCGTCGAAGAAATCTTGAAAGGTTTCATGCAATCAATTTATTTCAAAAGGGATTCCTGAACTGTGTCAAATTGCTGGTATCAAATCCTGTCTTCTTCTCTCCTATACACTATACTACCCTTCACTGCATCACACAGAAACAACACCAGAACTTGTCGTCATTTACCCAATATATTTGTCAATCTTTCCTACGATCTATCGAAAAAACACACACACACCAAGATTCAATTTCAAAAACCCTTCTCCTTTATTTAACAATTTACAAGGATACTATCACACTAAAAGACAAACATCTGAGACCTTAAGAGACAAGCTCATTCAACTCAGAACAACACAGAGAGAACAAATAGCAATATCATGTTATTCTCAAATCCTGCTCATCCCTTTGGCGATGTCAAGTAAGTCTTCAAAATATCCTCACTTTGATTTGCCACCTCTCTCAAATTTATAGATTGATTGATCACAAGTACTAACAAGTCGCACTACCAAACTTTCAACAGTCTACTAGAGTTTTCATCCCATTACAACGAAGACGATTCTATACATATGGATTTGAATCATGATTCAATGAGCAACGATGAAGACAGCAATAACGACAACAACTCGTCGCCAACAACAATCAGTGATAAATCTTCATCAAGTCAAAACACCACTCCTGTTCAAAAGAGAAAGCGTGGTAGACCTCCTAAAGTTCAAAGCTATGATATTCTTACCAATGGCGCTGCAAACTCATCTGCTGCTGTTGTTAAGCAAGGCACTCCAAAGGCTTCATCGCCACTGATGAGAGTTTCACCAAATAGTAGTACAAAGAAGAAAGGCAAAATTGATCAGATTACTGGGTCTTCCTCTTCCGCCTCATTACAAAGCAATAATTCCCCAAAGGGTGGTACTCTGATGAACATTGAAGTTGATATTTCACCAAATAAGAGAAGAAGAAGTGTCGCATATGCTAAGACTAGTAAGGAAAATTTAGCTTCATTATCAAATCTTCCATTACCAAGTATTGTTGATAAAGTTGTGCAACCATCACCTTTAATGAGAAACATTTCTACAAAGACACATCATAATATTCATTCATTAACGGTTTCTGAATTCATTGCACCAATCATAAAGACTGAATCGGTGAACCCATGTCTTTTATTATCATCTCCAATGAAACATCAAGCATATGCTGGAAAGAATCTTGATTTTATCACACCTTCGAAATCAACAAAGATTGCAAAATCATCGTCTACATTATTAACATCTGCATCTGCATCATCATCATCTTCATCGATAAACAATAAGAAGGCTAGAAAGACAAAGAAGAACGCATCATTATACAATAACAACATCAATAACATTTCATCATCATCACCAATGACTCCTAAGTCAGCTGCATCATGTTTTTCATCAATCATGCAATCTTCTCCTTTATACCATGGTTATTATGCAAATCAATCGTCACCAAATACGATCATTTCATCAAGTCCAATGAGACTACAAATGAAACCAATAGTATTACCTGACGTCAAGAAGGATATGATTCTTTCAAGATTGGATGAGTTACCACAAAACCCATTCAATTCACCAATCATTAAGCCAACTTCTCATGGAAGTATTGATGAGATTTTAGGCGCTACACCTGCAAGATCAAGAAGTGTTGATATCTTGAAGAGATACATACATTCCTCAACATCAACAGTTTCTTCAACAAATCCATCATCATCTTCATCTTCTTCTACCGCATCATCATCCTTGAAACAAGTCAAATTAGAAGATCCAAATGCTAAATATAGATTAAATTTAGAAATTGATGAGAATGGATGTGCCAGAGTTACAAAAATGATGGTTCAACCAATGCATACTCAATCTCATTACCATAACAAATCCATCATGTCATCGAATACTACTACCACAAACAACGAAAGACCAAACATTACAAGACATGAATCATTATTGACATTACCACAAAGTTCATTCCAAGTCACCAGATCATTATCATCAGGAAATCTTTTGGAAAGACAACATCACGATTTTAGTATCTTTGAAGGAAGTGACCCCTTCTTTGACAACATTGGGCTTGGTAATGTGGAAGAACATGGGAAGATCTTGTATACGAACAAGTTGATGGAGGAAGAATTACAACATATCGATGAGGAATCTGATACTGCTGAGGATGAGATTATGAATTTTGATGCTAGAAGGGCATTGATCAAGATGATTCGTCGCAGTGTTTGAGTTTCGTTGATATGAGTTGTATACATTTGGGTTTCTATTTTGTTGTTATACGTTGTTGGGTGTGGTTTTTGGTTTATAATTATAATTTGGTTTAATTTGGTTTAATTTGGTTTCTTCTGATAGAATTAATGTTTAATTTGTTAGTTTGGTTATTTATGTTTCGAGAGATCTTACTTGTGGTTGATAGCGGGTCAGTGGCTTGCTTCATGGTGATGAAAGATTATTTATTCTCAATGTTACAGTATCTACTTTAATCTTGGCCTTCATATTTTGTAGTGTATCCAAAAAACCACAGTTTTGAATTTCCAAATTCTGACCATGACTGATGACACCTTAAAAAAATCTAAAAAGTCATCGCACAAATCAATTTGACTTGATAAACAAACAAGTTCAAATCTTCATCAAATCTTCTTAAAACAAACCAGACCAGTCCAAGCTGTAGGGTATGCCTGCCACAGAGACACCTGCCATACTAGGACATCTCAGCAAAGAACATGAGAATGAGAAGCTCCACGGTTCCAAGGAGACTCCCCTCGTGGCTGTCAGATCTTTAGCGAGCTTGTCATCTTCTTCATTAGTCACCCTCATCTCAGAGACAACAGGTCCTTTCCAGGTCTTGGAAGAGGAAGAAGAGCATAGACTGAAGCCAGAGAGTGATATCCAGAATGCTTCAAATGAGATCTTTTCTCTAAACAACAACGTCAAACCGTTAACTACATCAATACTAAGACCTGGATCTAAATTTATTGGGTGTCAAGAATCTGGTACTGCGACATATGAAGTCCAAGTTGAGTTGAAATACGTTGATTTGAACAAGTCATTCATATCTGGATACTTGACGATATTGGGACTTACCACTCAAAACCCTGAAATCACCACATATTTTGAAGGTCATGTTATAGGAGAGGAATATTCATTCTTAACTTATGATTGGGATTCAGATACAAAGAACGATATTTCTCATTGGTCAAAATTCCCATCATGGAGGAAGGAAAAGTTTTATAAAAAGGTTTTAGAAGATGGTCACTATGTATATCATGATCATTTGAATCGTGAGCATCTATATATGAGATGGAAGGAAAAGTTTTTGGTTCCTGAAGCACAGATTGAAGATCTTGCAGGTGCTTCGTTTGCTGGCTTCTACTACATTCAATTCAACCAACTCACTGGTAATATACATGGGTTATATTACCATCAAAGCTCTGAGAGGTTTCAACAGTTGGAGTTGCAACATGTGTCAACAAGGTTTACAGGAGCAACTTACCAATTACAATAGATGACGTGAGGCTAGATGGCTTATAATAAATTTAACGATAAGAAATAGAATAGGAAGGGCAAATATAAATGGGTGTGTTAATTATGAGTACAATGAATGAAGAATAAGATAATGAATAAGATATAATGAATGGAAAAATGGTTAAATTTGGTGGCGGTTGTTCAGGAATAGTTAGTTGTGTTTGCTTATTGCAGTTAATTAATGGTGAAAGATAGAAAATAGCTGGTCACTACGATAAGGAAGACAAGAGCCAAAGAAAATATAAGCAATATGGTGCTTTAGTTGTATAGAAATTGGAACAGAAAGAAAAGGATATGTATATGGTAAGTTAACAGTAATCAGTCTTCTTGGTATTAAAAAAAGTCATCCAACAGATGTAGGGATCTTCGAACAAAGTAGTAGAAATAGAAATAGAAATAAAGTAGAACTACAAGTAGCTAATTTGAAAAGCTATAAAGTTTTTTTTTTAACTAAAAAATTTTTATATAATAATCTATTAACAAGAGAATGATAACAAACTATTGACTAAATAATAATGATTCCTTTTAAAATCCTTTTTCCTTCAATTAAATAATTTATAAATCTTTCTTTAAAGTACCTAAGAAAGCATGCTTTTCAGCAGGAGTTTGGAATCTACCCTTACCGAACTTGGAAGCGGTATCGATCCATTTCAATGAAACTTGTTCTAAAGCTCTTCTTGAAGTGTTGGTGTATAAGGACTTTCTTAAGGTAACAACTCTCTTTCTGGTACCTGGAATGGAACCCTTTAAGATAACGAAGTCATTCTTAATTTCACCGTAGTGAACGAAACCACCTAATGGAGTAATGGTCTTCTTGGTTCTGTCGAATTCAGTAGCACCTGAAGATTCATCACCTGCCTTACCAACTCTGTAAACCTTGTGGTTGATAGAAGTTCTTGAATGGTAACCATTTTGACCAGCACGGGCAACAGTCCATTGGACATGGGCCGGATGCCAAGCACCAATACAAGCAACCTTACGTAAACCTCTATGAGTCTTTCTTGGTAATTTCTTGGTACCCCATCTGTGGGTAACACCTTCGAAACCATGACCCTTGGTAACAGCGATAACATCAATGTTTTCGTTTTGTTCAACAACAGAGTCAACAGAGACAGTCTTTTCGAAATGTTCTCTGGCCCAGTCAACCTTATCAGAGATTGAACCACCATTGATTTGAATTTCAGCTAAATGAGCCTTCTTTGAGACTAATGGGGTCTTCTTAACTTGGGTGTGAACTAAAACTCTAACAGTTGAGGCGTACTTCTTAATTCTGGCCAATTCACGGTCGATTTGTTCACCGTCCTTGTTGGCGTACTTAGCAGCGTACTTGGTGAAAGCTTTCTTCTTAGACTTGTACCAGTTCTTGTAGAAACGTCTCTTAATTTCATCAGATAAATGTTCAGCCCAGACGGTGGTTAATGATCTTAAACCTCTTGGGGTTTCAACGTAACCAACGACACCGACAACAACGACTGGTGGGGTATCGACAACGGTAACAGCTTCGACGACTTCACGCTTGTGCATCTTTGAACCTGGACGGTCTAAGTCACGAACAATGGTGGTCATACCAGCCTTGAAACCTAAGAAAGCAGTTAAATGGACTGGCTTTGACTTGTCATCCTTTGGGAAAGCTTTGACTCTACCTCTGATGGAGGCAGATCTCTTTCTTGGTAAGAAACCTAGGGAACCGTGACGTGGAGCTTCGTATTTTCTGTGAGACATGTTTATTAGTTAGTAATAGTTGAGGAAAGAGAAAAAGGGAAGAAGAAGAAGTGAAGTGAAAAATTTTTCAGTTATAGAAAAAGTTTGACAATTTTTTTTTTGGCATCCGGACACCAATTTTTTTTTTTATTTTTTTTTTTTTGCTTTGTTGCGGGTAAATTACTGAATTAGGTTAATTACTGCATTTGGTTAATATTCGTTAGTTTTTGAAATATAAATGTCCTAATATGGTGAATTACTGGATCGGGGTATTTGCAGTATTTAGTAATTCTTGAGGGGAGTAAAGAAGAAACAAATTAAGTTGCTAGAAGGATCTTTGTTGAAGGAAGGAAGGAAGCAAGATAAATAATACTTTCCAGTGGCTATTGTTGATATATTAAATAGGGATTGGGATTGACATTGACATTGTTCCTTGAATTAAGATAAGTTAAGGGTTAAGAATGTTGACAGCTGAATATTTTTGCTAATAATAGAGTTGTTATGTCTATTATAGCTATTATAGCTATTATGACTGGCTGTATTCATTTCATACATACAAACATATCCGAGCCAAATTAATCACAATGGCAATGTTGGCATATTTTATCATTCGTTTACCATGACAGCATGAATTGACATCCACTGCCGTCATCATTATAACACCGACTTGTTTACTGGTTGTGTATGACATTGTTGCATTGCATTAAATTTGCCTCACGATTTGATCACTTCTTTCCCTGGTCATATCATATCATATCATATCTTATCATATATAAATAATGGTGTCCTCTACTCTTCCTCTAGTTTCAGTCTTGCTATACTTAATACCCACTCTTCACATTTAATTCATTCAATGCCCATGATCAACCTCTCGTTGGATGATCAGTACAACTACATCTCAAAGGCACACCCCTTCATTGATTCTCTAAAATCTAAAAACGCCATCGATTACTTTGAGTACAACTTCAACGAGCTCGAGATCTTCCATTGTTGGAAGACAATACACCACCTTGACAACCAACAACAACAACAACCCATAATCCCACTCAGTACAGATATCAAAAGATTGGAAAACATCTTATGGAGAAAATGGATACAGACGAGAAACAACTTGGAGTTGGTCCATCCAGAAGATATGAATTGGCATAAAGATTGTGATACAGATTGCCTATATGGTCCATTAATAGGTGCACAAACTTGTCAATCTACAAATGATCATCAAATCACACAAAACGATATTAATATTGATAATGATAATGATAATGACAATGACAATGACAATGATAATGAAAGTATTATTTCAGACTCTCCTTCTATGACAAGTTCACTGGAATCATCATATTTTTATGATGCTCCTTCTTGTATCGTTGGCACAAAAACCCCCACATTCAGCAAAGCTGAAGATATCAAAAACGTTGCAACAACAAGCACTACAACCACTCATGTCAAACCTATACTGAAGCATAAGAGATCTCATAGCATATCAGAAACCCTTGGAATCGACTTTGGCTGGAAAGAAAGTCTCATGGCACCAAGGTCAAACTCGTTGTCCTCAACTACTGCTACATCAGAAGTTGATGGGTGCAGGAAAAATGTGAGCTTTGACAATGTGGTGAGAATCAGAAACTTCTATTCTTATTAAGAACGAAGTTTAAGTTTAATTAACGATACTAGTATCATGAATTGATGATGGAACTAATGAATTATGAATCCAATATTCTGGAAATATTGCATGGTGAATATATATCTAATTTGCCAAACCAAATAAAATTATGGGAATTATGATCGACTGGGATAGATCTAGTAAAAAAAGTACTATATGCATTGATTTTATGAAGTATTAATGTTCACTGTATCAATATATGAGTTTTATGACCTTTTGATCTGACTCTCAAAGTCTAGTTGTAGCAATTTCCAGTTTTCGTTCTTGACTATGAGTTTATCCAAAATGAAGAAAAACTGGAAAACAAACTTGTACTCCTAACAAACTACAACCAAAATGAACCACAAACTTCATATCAAATCATGTTCTCGTTACCATCAAACATGACCAGATCTCATTAAGCACTACTGTAAGCCAATCTCCATTGTCATCTCTCATTTGAGGCATACACAGACAGTCTTCTTCCCATTTTGGCAGAGTGGCCCATTGTCTGGTCCCAAAGTGGTAATTTTGGTATCTCAGTTTATCCACCATGATATTTTTTACAACAGGGCCAAAACAAAGAGATGAGATGAGGGTTGGGTTCCTTTGATATCTTGTTCTTTTGTTTCATATTTCCCATTGGTGAAGCTTATAAGCTATTGTTGAGGCTTTTGACAATCTGAAGCTGCTCTGAAATCAGATATATAAGTACTTTGCACTATTCCTCTTTCCCTTGAGTTCTGCTGCTGCTGCAAGTAATTTAGAAAAAGTGCCAATATTATAAGATACCCCCCCAGATCAAATCAACACAAACATCTATTCATAATGAGTTCATACTATGATACTTCGTCTTTAGGACTTCCATCAGATTTCTTAGCTAAATATCAACTGCTTAACTTCACTGCCGTTGATGGTGATTATTCAGTTCCATTCGTCGATTTTGACGATTATTCAAGACAACTTATAAAGAATGGTGTTATATTTGGTGCTATCATTGGTGCTGCCAGTATATCTATGATTGCATTATGGTTTGCCTCAAGCAATAGAACAACCCCAGTCTTTATCTTCAATCAACTCTCATTAGGATTACTAGTGACACATGCAGGTCTTTATATTCAATATCTATTAGGTGGTTATCCATCATTCACATATAACTTCACAGGGTTTGATCTTGGTGTTATAAGTTCTCATGATTATAACATTTTTGCTGCTGCTAATATATTCTCCACTTTATTGGTGGGATCTGTTGAATCGTCAATGGTCTTCCAAGTTCGTACATTGTTTCAATCCTCTGAACATAAATTGGTAGGAAACATCTTGACTGGATTATGTGCTCTTGTTGGCGCTGCCACTTTTGGATTATCATTCTATAATTCAATCGAAGCTGATATTGTTACAAATGAGAATTATAACTTCGTCTTTGATTCAACCACTACTGATGCTTCCACTATTTTGTTTACATCTTCAGTCAGTCTTATGAGTGCTATCTTGGTTACAAAATTACTATTGGCCATCAGATCAAGAAGATATCTTGGATTAAAACAATTCGATACATTCCATATCTTATTGATCATGTGCAGTCAAACTATGATTCTTCCTTCCATCTTGATGATTTTAGGTTCTACTTTAAGTTCAACCAAATACGTTGATATTCCAGTCATTGCTCGTTTATTCGTCACTCTATCATTACCGCTATCTTCATTATGGGCTTCAAGTTTCAACAATTCTTCAAAACCTTCATCTGGTTATGCATTCAAAACCTATGCGCCTTCTTCCATTGTCAAAACTTCTATATACAACAATGATAGAGCCACCACACTCCATGACGTTGAATCTCAGCATCTTAACAAAATGAAAGAAAACAATGATTTGCAATTTGATAAAGAGCTTACAACTCCATCAACTGCCATTGGTGAAGAGGGAAAGAGTTATTGGTTTGGTGGTGATGCCGCTAGTACCGCTGAAGAGTTTAGCGGAAAGACAACACATGTTGTAAATGGCTCAAATGCTGGCAAGTATTGAAGCATTATAACTTGTTGTTCCGGTTCTTTCAACACCAATATTCCTATCTGTATACTACTCTTTTGTCAAAATTCTCATAACGTGTTCTTCCCATTTTTTTTTGCTTCTTTCCATTCGCTTTGGTGATATCTCAGTGTCTAATATTATAGTATTCTACTTATTTTTGCGTTCCTCAGTATACCGTATGGGCATGTAGAATTTGTATGCAGTACAAGAATTACCATCGTTAATGCACTGTTAACAGCTGAAAGAAGTAAAAATGTGTATGCATGGGTAGATATTAAACATCATGAAAAGTAGGTAATTAGTAATTAGCAAGTAAGATTCAAAAGTGTCGTGTGTAGAGTTATGATTGTGAGTTCACCAACTGATAACCAATGTGGGTTCTATAAAAAAGAGATTGAACAAAAAAAAAAACACAATAAACGCAAATATTGATGGCAAAATGGAGGAATAGGCTGATGAAAGTGGTTGTTTATGATTTTCTCCAACCCTTAACGGTTGGTATAATTTTGCATATGCAGAATAAGAATCCATGCACAAATGAAGTTCAGTAAATAATGAAGCCAGTATAAATGTCTAACTCCATAAATTAATGAAAAGAATGCAAAATATATGAAAAGGTAAGACGTGACGTTCTTTTGAAATTTGGTTTGAAGTTTTGGCAATGAGCTATTAGTGACATTTCTCACAACAAGCATCATTATTGGTAATATGGCAAGGATGTTATGATGTGAGGAAAAGGGCGTTCTCCATTTTACAGCCATATTGTGGAAAAAGACCACCAATACTGGTGCATTAACTGGTAAGATCCATAATAACAATATAAATAATGAGATATTGAAATTGATGCAGTTATTTCTTTCATTGTCCTTGGAGTTTTCTTTAACAACTTTTGTGTTCATCACGGCTCTTACTGAAACAATCCCCTGTACAATACAACAAACAACATAGGCAAATTGATAAGGAATATAAAACATCACGAGTATCAATAACAAAACAGTAGCAATGACACGACGATTCTTCTCCAGTACAGACTTAGAGGAATCTGATTTTTTCGATGTTGAACCAACAGGTTCTATTGTAGGGCTTTCAGGTACAAATCCACCAACTTTCAGTTCTGAAAATAATCTCAGTAATAATGTAGCAATATGAGGGATTAGTTGTTGGACCAAAGATACCAAAGCTGAAACTAAGAATACCGCTGAAAATGAAATGATGACAAAAAATGGACCCAAAAGAACCGAAAATCGTTCTTCAACACCAAGGAAATATGGATTCAAATGGACATTCTTCACCCCTAATGGACTGACAACACCAACAGGATCAATACGATATAGAATCTCTTTGATAAGTGGAACGTTGAGCAAAGGTGAGAGCACAGCAGTTGATATCAAAATATATGGTAATTTATATGCAAGAAGTGCCAACCCAGTTTCAAATTTAGGAAAGCACCCGGTATCACCATATTTTTGAAATTGGAGCAGTAATGTCAATGTGATAATGAATGCTGGCATAGAGACAACAGCTAATCTATATCTCAAAACCAATTGCTTCAAACTGTCTAATAAGTTAATTCTAATTCTAACAGATTCTTTGATTGATGAATCACCATCAGAAATGGACCATAATTCAAGATGTAATGGGTTCTTCCATGATTTGAAAGGCGTATATGGAGCAATTCCATGCATTGAGATTGGCTTTTTGGTGGACAACTGAAGATGCCATTTTGATTCAAATGGATCATTCACCCACTGTCTAACAAATGGTTCAAAATGTGATTTTGTTTGTTGATTATTCTTCAAATTGAATTGAACATCATAACTCAACAAACTACTCCATACTGATTCAAGCTGGATATCATAAGATAAACCTCTATCAAAAGGAATCTTTATATCAAACCCAAACAATAAACTTACTAGTGGACTTCTGATCTTTATGCTTTGTGGTTTCTTGTAAGCAGAATTAACAATTGTGAATTCTTCACTGGAACCAGTAGGTTCTCTGAATAAGATAAACTTGAATGAATTTTCAGATAATATCTTTTGATTCAATTTGAGTGCAGCAAATGGAGCCTTTTCACCGCCAATAGATGAATCACTTGAAGAAATTGAATATTTTGTTGATCTTGGAACATAAGAAAAATCTTGAGAAATGTCAAGACATTCTAGATCAATCTTTTCAGTATCTTGAGATCCCATTGTCAAATCAACAAATTTCCTTCTTGATTGAGTGGCACTATAATGATTGCATAACAATACAGCAGCATTCGAAGATCCTGGTATGAATTGAGTTGGTAATGTGGAAGATATAATTTGTAACCCATTTTCTTCATTTGGAACCACTCCTTGTTTGGGTAGGTTGATTAAATGATATTCACCATGATTTCCAGTGATATTAGTGAAACCTGGTCTTGGATGGAGTTGAACATCAGCTTTATTCATCCTTAGTCTCGTCGTTTCATTCCTTAGTGATTCATAATCTTGTGTAACGTATTCTTCAAATCCAGTAAGTAAGTTCTTGCGGAACATTTTCATTCTTTTTGTGAGATCATCAGTTCTTTGAGGTTTAGATGGGTCAACTATATCCAATAACGATTTTGCGATGACTTGACGTAACTGATCACACCAGACAATAGCAAGATGATCAATTGGAGTCCATACACCTGGAATACCTGTGGTAAAAACTGTGAAACCGTGTGTCAATGGTACCAACCCAGTAAGTGTAGTATAGTCAGCAGGTAGGATACCATCTAAGACACCACCAGTGATTGATATTATGGAAACATTCTTGAGTCTTCTTCTAGATATACTCTCTACCTGTGTCTTTAATGGTAAATTTTCATCATCAGTATCTTGATCATCCTTCTTCATCTGTTCAATTTCAGCCTTTGCATCAACTTTTGAATCATCGAGATAGGCAGATCTCCAAAATTTATCAGTGTCTGAATAAACTCTTAATATATCACCATCAAATGTAGCTGGAGCAGCAATATGTGGTGCTGCTAATGTGACAATTGTATTCACAGAGTCTTCTAAATAATTTGGAAGGGTTAACATTACTCTGCTGACAATCCCACCCATTGAATGGCCCAATAAGATCACCGATGTTGGAGGATTTAAAGAACGCGAATATAAAGATAATATGAATTTGATGGCATCATTCAGATATTCAGCTTGGTCTAACATTGTTCTACCATGGAAAGCTGTGAAATCTTCATTGAAATGAGCAGCAAAAAAATCCAAATTTCTATTTTTATAACCTGGGTCTTCTCTGTTGGAGTGATACATATTAGAAGCAGCAGCAGCAATTGATCTGACTTGTTTGTAACTTCCAGCATTTCCTGGGATGAAAAGTACTGGAGTTCCATCTAACAGTGTATCTTCTTTGTTGTCCTCATCAGGAATTTTATCTTTCCCCTGTTCTCTGTATAGAAATAAATTGTATTTTGAGGCAAATTTGGTATGCCCTGTATCGAATCCTGTCATTCTAGCATATGATGGATACATGTGGATTGGCCTGCATTGTGGAGAATCGGCACCTTGGAATGGCTGGGTCGCACTGTAGGCAATCAGCGTAAAGAACAGTACACCTAAAGCTGTTATGGCCAAAACAAGACGGCTGAAGCCCAACATTGTGGGAGGCAGTCTATTGTTACTGAACTGTGTGCTCGTCATTATGAAGCCTGTTTAATATTACTCTTACTCTTATCCTGTGGCTTGGCTAGCACCATGTGTATGTGCCTGTTCTGGTTTTCTTGTTGTTATTGAAGACAGCAGCCTATTGTTCCTTGAATCTGGGACTGAGTTACCGCTGTGAAGCTCAAAACAAATATTGGTTGGGACGGCAGATGATGCAATATTTAACCAAATATGACAACGGTGGTTCTGTCAAGGTCTATTTTGTTCCAAACTGGACGATTCAGCCAACGTTGATGCTCTTTCTGGAAGGGGGCCCCTATTTTAAGACCAGCTATGGCAAAGCGGTGGCTATTTTGAGATCTGAAAAGAACCCTACGCTGGGGAGGTCTTTCCTAGACTGGGGAGTGCTTTGAAGTAGGATGTATATAGGTAGAGCAGGAGAGGAGACCCTTGGTGATGGTGCTGTTGTCCCTGGCTGAAGGCTGCTGAAGGCTCGTTGATGCTGTTGATGCTGGTGTTGGTTCTTAGTGGTTGGTTTCAGCTCAGTTTTTTTTTTTGATTTTTTTGGCAGCACAATAGAGGGCGTCCACTTTGAAAAGACAGGCACATCAATTGCGAAGCTGGTACGTATGTTAAAAAGTGAGAACTGTTGTCAATTATTTACTAAGGTGATGGTTATTCTACTACTATACATTACATAAGCTTAACTTTTTCAAAACTTCAATTGGCTGCCAAAAATCCTTCAAAGGTGCTGAAATTTTAGACTAGCTGTGGCTCCTACCAGGAAAACCAGAGGAAAAGCACAAAAGACTAGGAGTGAAGCTTGAGGTCTATACAGGTTCAGTTGAGAACATAAAAAAAATACATTTCGAAGCGGTCCAGTGGTCATGGCAGGTCAGGATAACATATCTCAGACTCTTGTGGTTACCGCTAGCCTTTTCAGAGAGGGAAAGTTTCAACAGTGTCTTGAGCTACTGAAGGAATCAATAAACCTTTCTACGCGTCTGACTGAAGAGCAAATCAAATCAATAAGGATCAAAACTTACAAGATGTCAGAGGTTCCCAAGGACTACAAGCTAGGAGAAAAGCTATATCATCCAGAACTTTCAAAAGTCTATTTGAGGCGGTCCAGAATATACCAAAAGATGAAGAAATATCAAGAAGCTTCAAATGATATCAAACTTGCTATAAAGGTGGATAAATATAACATACAATGCTATCTAAGAGCTGGTGATCTTTATACAGAGTTGAAAGATGTCAAGAAAGGATTAGAGATATGCCTAAAAGGTTATCAAATCATTGAGTATGGTATCAAGAAATATGAGTTCAAGGTTAATGAAGAAGGATTCAAAAGGTTAAGTTCTCAAATCAAAATATTCAAGAATGAGTATGAGACTCAAGAAGGTCAAAGAAAGTCTAAGATTAAGGAATACCTTGATATCATTAGAAGGGAATTACACACTCATAACCTAAAGATACCCAAGTCTGATATCTCAAAATTGAAAGATTCTACAAATGAGGCCATACAAATTGAAACAATAAAGAAAGTTATGAAATACATTTCAGAAAGAACTGGAAAGTCTCTGAGTTCATTAAAAAGAGGAATACAAGACGTTGATGTAAATGAACATCAATATCAAAATCAAAACGGGAAAGATGAATCACAAGAACAGATAGATAGTCAGAGGAAGACCAAGAAAGTTAAAAAGACACCTACAAGCCTTGACCCAATGATAGTGTTCCCTCTTGAAATTATCGAAATCATATTCAGAAATATACCAATGATTGAAATGTTGAAGAATTCAATGTTGGTTTGTAAAGATTGGCATTCAAAAATACTTCAAATTTCATCACTGTTTGAAAGGGTCAATCTGTTCAATATCAGTAAAGTCACTCAAATTGAAAGGTGTTTCGATTTACTATCAAAATCAAGAAACACTTCAGGATCCAAAAGACCAATCGAACATTTCCAAGTATATCCTCCATCTATAAGGACTTTGATATTTGAAAGAGATGTTATGTGGATGTTATTTGCTTGTATGCAATATTCAAATATCACATTCAGTGGCTTTTTCGGTTTACAATTCAAAGAAGCTTTCCTTTATGATATCATGCAAGTATTTCAAATGATTACTGAAACATCAACATTGAAGCCATATCCTGAATCAGAACCATTTGTCAATGTCAAATCTTTGAGGTTGTTTTGTCGGTTTGCTATCACTTATGAATATGCATTACTGGATCTATTCCCCAACCTTGAAACTTTGGAGTTGATATTACCTGATTGGACATCACAATTCCCCGAAATGCAACCATACGATAAATGTATACCACATCCTGGACTCGATTCCATTAAAAGTCTTAAGTTGATTTGTGATATAAAGAGTGAAATCACAGGTATGCCACTTAGCAGATGTTTACTTGAAAGTTATATCCCTACTCCTGAAACACGATACTTCACTGCATTGAAGGATTTAACCATTGTTGGAATCAATTTCGTGTTCCTTATGGGTATAAGAACTAACTTTTTGAAGAAATTTGAAGATACGTTGGAGACTTTAGTGTTTGAAAACAATGTTAATTTCAATCTATCATCATTTCTACAATTGCATGAAGAAGTTGAAGAAATAGTACCGTTACATTTCAAGAGATTGAAGAAGTTAGTATTACGAGAAAAGTATAAAACTGAAGCTATCAATTTATTAGAATATCCAGATGAAGTCCTTTCTAGCGCATTCGCCAATCTCAGAGTGTTGGATATAACAGGTACCACAATTTCCACTAATGCGTTATATCGTATCCTTGCACAGACACCATTATTAAGGGACTTATCCATTGGTGCAAGTCATCACTTCTATCATTCAGATATCAACAATACCACTCAATTAGATAGATTACAAGTATTGGATTATGACAGGATTTTCAAATCATGTCCACAAATCAATGCATTGCAAATGTATCAGTCCATAAACTTCAACAATAGTTCATTGGATAGATTATCAAAGGCATTATTTGGAAACAAGATCAAAAGTATGAAGTGTTTAGATCTTTCCTTCAATGTGTTTGATGGATATGCACTGGCATCATTGGTTAGATCCACCAGGATTGAGAAACTCATAATCAATGGGATCAATAGTATCAATGCCAATACCATCAAGAAGATTGAGAGGGATTATTGTAAAGTTGTCCAATATGATATGCATGAAACACGTTGGAAGAAGTATGGTGTCAATTGTTATGATCCTTTCTGTGTTTGATTATGTGAGACAATAATGATAAACAACTTGGACTTTCAGTAGTGATGATGAAATGTATGAATATTGTTTAGGATTTGAATACATTCTTCTTCAATGGTTTGGCTACTTTGAATGCATTGATTTTCTTTGGTAGTTTGATTTCAGTTTTCTTCAATCCACCTAATTGGATCTTTATTGGTTTGATTTCCGTAGTGATTGGTGCATCATCATCTTCTTCTTTCTTTGTATCTTTAACACCATTCTTTTGTGTTTGGTCCAACAATGCCTTGCCTCTTTTTATTTGTTCTTTCAAATTCCTCATAGCTACTGATTCATCAGACTTCAGAAGTGTTCCTTCACTTTTCATCAGATCTTTTCTAAATGCTTCATCTTTTGAGTTATTAATGTATGAAATATCAACACCATTCAAGCTTTCATCAGTATCATCTGTGATATTAACTTTGACAAGACCATTCTTGGAAAGATGTTGTATGAATTTGGAAAGACTTGACCATTCTGTAGAATTTAGATGAACATGATCCTTCTGTTGAATCAATTGATTATAGAACTTATTCGCATTTATCGCCTTTTCACCATGATACGTCCTTAGATTTGATAAAAAGAAGTCCTGGAATTGTTTTGAGTAATCTGTGATAGCATGTGAATCCAATGATTTGATGTTTCTTGAATGACTTTCACTTCTTATATGACACTTAAACCCATTGTCATCACGACATTGTTTCTCACAAACCTGGCAGTAGAACTTTAGTTTCTGAAGACCTCTAGCCTTCATCTGATTTGCCACATACTTGGGTGTTCCGAACTCAGCTTTAGCCATAATAAAGACAGTTTATTAGTCAAATTTGGTGTTGTCAAATTGTGATGATTTTGTTGTTTAACAGTTGAACATATCAAAAGAATTTTTTCCTAAAATTTGCCCTCGTTTGCCTTCGAACAAACAACAATACAACAATACCGTACAACAAAATACAAAATAACATAGACTTTGCACATATAGAGACTACAATAGAAGACAAAGTGGTATAATAAGCAACATGTTTAACAGTTTCAAGTTTAGTGTGAACAGATTCACAAAGCCACTCGAAACTTTTAGAAGATTTGGCCAACAATTCGCCAATCCAAAGAACAACCACAAGTCGTATTCAACATATAGAAGATTCAACAACACCACATCAAACTCGAATCTGCTGTATGATCCAACCTTCCAGAAGTATGGTGGTGCCTTTATTGCGCTGGGTGGGCTGTTCTTCTTTACACATCTGGAGAATGCTCCTGTGTCGAACAGATCAAGATTCATTTGGGTAACTCCTGCTATGGAGAGATGGATTGGTGATTATTCATATAAGCAAGTCTTGAATGAGAATAAAGGGAAGATCTTACCAGCAAACAACCCAGAATCAATAAGGGTGTCTAATATATTTAAGAGGATTTTAGATGTGAGTCCTATTGATGAATCAGCTCTGGATTGGAAAGTCCATATTGTTAATGATCCAAGATCTCCTCCAAATGCCTTTGTTCTACCTGGTGGTAAAGTCTTTGTATTTTCCTCCATCTTACCAATATGTCAAAATGATGACGGGTTAGCCACTGTCTTGTCCCATGAGTTTGCACATCAGTTGGCAAGACACACAGGTGAGAATCTTTCCAAGGCTCCTATATACACAGCACTCAGTCTTGTGCTATACACGTTGACAGGTGCCGATGTTTTAAACTCATTGATCATGAATGCGGTTTTCAAGATGCCAGCCTCGAGGGAAATGGAGACTGAGGCCGACTATATCGGGTTGATGTTGATGTCAGAGGCATGTTTTGATCCTAGAGAGGCCCCTAAGCTATGGCAGAGAATGTCAGACTTTGAGAAGAGAGGCCTTATGGGAGGACGTTCGACCCCAGAGTTCCTTTCGACACATCCAGAGTCCGGGAGAAGAATGGAGAACATGACCAAGTGGTTGCCTGAGGCTGAGAGGAAGAGGTCTGATGCACACTGCTCAGATTTCCAGAGATTCAATGAGTTTTCCTTCTTCTAATGTACATAACTTCACCTATTATGAGATTGTAGTATACTATGTATTTGTATTTACATAGTTAAGGGTTTTGTTAGCTGTGTCCCGTACCGGTAATTTTTTAGAAGGAAAAATTATTTCTGCAAAACAAAAACAAGCGCAGGTTACTCATAGTAGATTAGCCTACATCCTAGACCTGGTTGAACCTTTAGAGATTGCTCTTTTCATTGCTGGACATACATTAACGAACAGTCTGGATTTTACCGCAAACTACTAGTGCTTGAAAACTATCTGCTTTTCTGGGTTTTATCTGTTGTGAGTTTTATTTGATTAGGTAGATCTTCAAAGTTGACATATAAATAAGAACACCCACCTCCCTTATTTCCATATCCTGAACCCTCAAATCAAATCATCTCCAACCATAAACCATCCATCAACTTTGCATAAACACATTTTACACATTCCATACATTCCATCTTCAAAACAATGACAGATCGTAAGAAGAAATCAATCCAGATAGATGCCTTGGAGATTACAGAATCTTTAGGGTACACTACTTTCAGAAGAGATTCAAGAAAGCCATGGACAAAGCAAGAGGATGCTAAACTGAGTGATATAGTGCATGCGAAAATCATAGAGTTGGGATATCCAGAGGGAATAAACACATTAACTTCGTCTGAATGGGATCTTGATTCAAATAGAGTCCAACAAGATCTTAATTGGGATGTCATTGGTGATTTACTAGAGACGAGAAAGTCAAAAGATTGCAGAAAGAGATGGACTAATTCGTTGGATCCATCTTTGAAGAAGGGGAAATGGACACAATACGAAGATGAGATGTTGATTGCTTCATTCAAGAGACACGGCTCCTCATGGCAAAAGATATCTGTTGATATTCCAGGTAGAACAGATGATCAATGCGCTAAACGATACATAGAAGTATTGGATCCAAATACAAAGGATAGATTAAGACCTTGGAGTCTAGAGGAAGATTTAGAATTAATCAAAAGAGTCAAGAAATATGGTACAAAATGGAGAACAATATCATTGGAAATGAAGAGTCGACCAAGTTTAACTTGCAGAAATAGATGGAGAAAAATAGTCACTGATGTTGTAAGGGATAAAGCTCATATTGATATCAAAAATGAAATAGATTCAATGAAAGGAGGTGCTTCGATTCTAGAAAAGATTAATGAAACTTTACAAAATAAATCTGATATACGATCAAGTCCAGAACCTACTGACAATAATGAAGATAAGACAACCAACAATAACAACATGAGAAAACCCATAGAAGAGGATGCCGTTTCTGAAACAAACTCAACTCGTGCCACTACACCATCAATCAGCTCACCTGTTGCCACTGCAGATAAACCAACAACAACAAAGACCACCAATAGATCCAACAGCAACAGGACTTATAGCAAACCATCACCTCATAGTCATAATAATAAGGATAGCCCGAACAATCAATCTTATGAGAATACCAGAGCGAATGCAAACAGACAACCAATGGCTGGTTCTTCTTCATCTTCCAATTTGCATAACAATCATAATCACAATAACAGCAATGAATCATCAGGACCTTCAAAATCAACACAGAGTGAAGTTGATTGGAAATATACTTTAAAGGATACTTCTGGATTATCATTATCTAATGGTAATATTTCTACTACTGAATTAGCCAAACAACTGATTGAGAACGCAAGAAAGTATGATTTGAAAATCTCAATCCATCAGCATATCCATCATCATTATGTTCAATCGAATTTCAAAGCTGGTTCATCGCCAGGTGATACTAATTCACAATCATCACATCATAATAATAACTATGGTAACAACAGCAATTATGCTAATCAAGAGGAATTAATTACACCGAATAGATTTTCACATTTCAATTATTTACCACCAATGGTTCAACCACAATTGGAGAGTTCTAATTCTATATCGAGTAAAGAGAGTGATTTATCAAGATTATTGAATCCAAATCCAGCAATGACTCGTTCCAACCATGATAATAATAATAATAACAATAATGGTAACAACACTAATAGCAACAACAACAGCAATAATGGAGGTAGGAATAAGAGAAAGTTATCAAGTACTGGATCTAATAGTCGGAAACAACCAAGAAGAGATTCAAATGGTAAAAAATCTGATAGATCAGCATCAATAAATTATGATGAATTAGAAGATGAGTTAGATTTTTGGGAAACAATGAGAAGTCTATCGCAAGTTGTTGGTACGAATAATAATGGGATGAACAATAGTAATAACAATAATAATAACAACAACAATAATGGTAATAATCAAAATCATAATAATAGTTCTAATTATCCTAACAACAACAGAATGCAACCTAGTCGTCATAACCAATCATCCACAACTAACAATGGAAATAATAATAACAGTCCAATGTTGATGAATAATCTAAGAAGCAGAATAACAATCCCATTAACGAACAATCCAGCAATTGAGACTGATAACAATCATCCTAATGAGTTTGGATCCATTTATTACGATGTCTTTAATGATGACGATTATGAAGTTGAGGATGAGCATGAAGGTACTGGACATGAAAACGAGGAGGATGATGACGATGATGTTGATTATGATGAATTGGACGGTGGGTTGAGTATGATTACGGGAATGAGTGGTGGTTTACCATTCAATCCATCATAGACGGCTTTATAATCCAAAAGTTATATAATTATGCTATTGCGCTATGGAGTATATACTGATATAACAAATACTGATATTCATGATTAATCACAGTAAATCTACATTCAGTTGTTGTAATAAGTGCGTATTTAATTTTGCTACGGCCGATGTAATCAAAATAGGTATATGAGGTATAAGATATGTGATTATTTGCAAGCAACACGGTACACTATAGTACAGTATAAATAAAAGATAAATGACAGCAAGGATGAAGTAAAGCGTTGGTATGGATGATCATTAGTTGGCAGCAAATAGATGAAATTGTTGTTGTTGTTGAGATATTTGCCACCCTTTGAATTGGTTTAACCCATTCTATTTCTTGACAAAGTAGCTGGATGCGCTCATGAGGGTGACGGTGTGGTCGTAGCAGTACTCTCCAAGATCGAGGTACTTCTGGAAGTAGTCCTGGGCAGGCAGGTCGTTGTTTGGCAGTAGTTCTTTCTTTGGGGTCAAGCCAGTGTTCTTCTTGATGGCAGCTAGAGCAGTTGAGATGAGCACCAAGTCGGCAGAGTAGTGTGCAAATTTGTATATCTGAAGTGAATTTGTGGTGGCTAGTTAGCAAAATAAGTTTATAATAGTAGTATCAGCAGACAGGACTTACGAAGGACATAGTTAATATAGTTCTTTGGAATATCTGGTTTGTATCTTTGTTGATGGTTTTGATTTGATTTGATCTTTGTCTTTTTGGTGGTGTCTGGATGTATTGATTACGTAATCTTTTTAGTTTTTTTTTTTTTTTTTTGAATTTTTGTTGAAGCTCCTCAGAAAGAAGAACCGACAGAGGGAAAGTCTCACAGAGAAGATTAACAATCAACAATCAACCACCAACTCCCAATTGGAAATCACCCTGCTCACTGCTCAGATCCACAATCCACTCCACTCATACACCTTATATATTCTACCCTTACGCTGCGACTCACCAACTAGTCCCTCCTCCCCTTCAAATCAACAAAGAACCAGATCAGCTTATCCACTTTTGATTGATTCTTCATATAAATCCCTACAAACTTATTCAACACAAAAAGAACACCATTTGATCACATACTCACCATATCATTCTCACAAGTATAATGGCTACTCACAAGAGCATCTTCTCTCCTTCCTCCACTCCAGAACACACACCAACCCGCTTGCAGACAAGTCAAAATACGAACACCAAGTCAAAATTATCAATAGCTTTCCAAAATGCTGCTGCTTCATCTTCAAACTCATCAACATCCAATGCCACTACCAACAACACTAGCAGTAGAAGGCTCACATTGGACACACAACTAAACCCAACACAACAATCCAAACATAATCGTGCCGATGAAGCAGGTGAAACCGGCGACCATGTCAACGACTACGAAGATGACGAAGACGACGACGATTCCTCATCTGATGAAGAACCTGAACCTCAGAATGAAGAAGATTCACAAGATTACAAGAGAGGTGGTTATCATCCTGCCTTTATTGGAGAGAACTACAAAAATGGAACCTACACTCTAGTTAGAAAGTTGGGTTGGGGTCATTTCTCCACTGTTTGGCTTGCCAGGGATAATGAAAAGAATTGTCATGTTGCCATGAAGATTGTTCGTTCTGCTAAACATTATACTGAAACAGCATTGGATGAAATCAAACTATTGAAACAAATCAGTAATAATGATTCAACACATGTCGGTAAGAAACATGTCATTGCATTTTTAGATTCCTTTGTTCATGAAGGTCCTCATGGTTCTCATGTAATTATGGTTTTTGAGGTCTTGGGTGAAAATTTATTGGGATTGATTAGAAAATATAAACATAAGGGAATCCCAATGATTTATGTCAAACAAATAGCTAAACAATTGTTGTTATCTTTGGATTATCTTCATAGAGAAGTTGGTGTCATTCATACTGATATAAAACCTGAAAATGTACTGATTGAAATTGGTGATGTTGAACATATAGTAAAGATGGTTGAAAAATTAGAGAGAGAAGCCAAGAATCAAAGGCGCCTACTGAAGAGAAATTCAAGACCTTCAATCTCATCACCAGGTGGTTCAACCAGCTCCACAGCCATATCTTCAACAAATGGTACCACTATCCCACAAAAATCTCATAGTGCTGCCTCATTGGCAACATCTGTAAGTACCAACAGCTTTATTTCCTCTACACCTGGTTCAAGAAATGGTAGAAGATCAAGAAGAATGACTTTAATCACCGGTTCACAACCATTACCATCTCCAATAAGTTCAGCATTTTTTGAAAACCCTTTCAGAAATGGATCTCCATTGAAGTCAAATGTTAGTTCAAGAGCCAACACCAACAATACCGCCACATCATTATCAATTAATAATGGTAGAGACATTGATATGACGAATTCAATATCTTCAATGTCAATCTCTATGGAAAAATCCCTGATCTTGGATAATGACACTACAGAGACAAATTCTGCAGTCACAATAACAGCAATTGCCAACAGTGGAGATGAAACAGATGATAATGATAACCTCATCAGTGTAAAGATTGCAGATTTAGGAAATGCATGCTGGTATGATGAGCATTTCACTGATGATATCCAAACAAGACAATATAGAGCACCAGAAGTTTTACTTGGTGCATCATGGGGTTGTTCGGCAGATGTTTGGTCGTTGGCATGTATGATTTTTGAACTATTGACTGGGGATTATTTATTTGATCCAGTAGAGGGTCATAGTTATACAAAGGATGATGATCATATTGCTCAAATCTTGGAATTATTGGGTCCAATACCCTTGAATATACTAAAGGAAGGGAAATATACTAGAGAATTCTTCAACTCTAGGGGAGAAATGAGAAAGATTTCAAAGTTGAAACCATGGGGTCTAAATGAAGTCTTGATGGATAAATATAAATATTCCGAAGCTGATGCCTTTGAAATAACAGACTTTTTATCACCAATGTTAAACATTTCCCCAGATAAGAGAGCTGATGCCGGTGGTATGGTGAATCATCCATGGCTAGCTGATGCCATTGGTTTGGAGAATGTATTACTAGAACGTCCCCTATGTGGTTGCGGTACTGACATACCAGGTTGGAGTAGAGAGGTTCATGGGCACTCAAAGCATTAATATGAGGTTGAGGTGGAGGTGAAGAGATATTTTGATATCGAGTCGAGTATAAAGGATAAACAACGCAGTTTGACAAGTTATAGAAAGTATCATTATTGTTCTTATATTATCATCATTAGTCTCATTGTTTGTTTCATTTCATTTTTCATTTCAATTTATTTGCATTAACATATTATTATTTTGCACCACTTGTCGTCGCCTTGGATGTCTTTGCTTTTGTCTTTTCTCATTCTCTTTTTATATTCTTTCCTCCTTCTCTGTGACTTCCCATCTTTATCATAATTACTATGTCTGTCTTTCCATATTGTCAAACCCTCCATGTTCGTTATTTGTGTGCTGTGCGTTTTTTTCTTTAGTTGTTGATTGTATTATCCTGTTGTTACTTATTGTAATTTGTTTGCATTTTATGTTTGTTTGTACTAATTTATGAAACGTTCATTTGCCCATGTCTATACGCACACATTAATCCTTCTAATTATTTAATACATAACTTTATATGATTAACCAAACATTATAATAACTACTTATAACTTTGGCTTGATGACCGGTGATAATAGACCATCAGCCAATTCGACTAAGCTCGAAACTCTTTCTGCAGCTCCTCTAGATAACTCAAATCCCATTCCACCTGCTCCATAAGCATGTATGATGGCCCTTTGATTTCCAATCATTTCCAACTCAATTCTGGATCCGCCCTCTCTTGCTGGTCTGAAACCAACATTGATGCGTTGAATATCAAATTCACCATTGATCAATAGTTCAGGGAAATACTTCTTTCCTCTTTCTATCAATTGTTTCGTATCTTCTTCCTTTGGTGAAGTTTGTAAATCGTTAACCTGCTTTGTACCACCAAGTATATAACCACCATTCAATGGTCTCTTGATTACAAAAGTCCATAATCCATCTTTATCTTGACGTGTCACTGTCTTCTTAGAATATGGGTTATCCACAGGTGCTCTAACTAACAATGTTTGACCTCTGATGACAAAACTCTTTGGATCATAACCACCATCATATTGAAGACCCAACCCAGTACAATTGATAATAGTAGAAGATCCAAAAGTATCAAAGACCTGCTTCAAGGAGATTGCCTCAGATTTGATGAACTCAACTCCATAACGAAAGATCAACTTTCTTTGTAAATGTTGGATATATAATGGTGAGTTCAGTACCCAAGCTTTATAACTGGCACCAAATTCAACATCTTCTGGTAATTCACTCTTGTCCAAGACCCTGAAGTCTTCTAGTTCTTCCACGTATCCAGCAGCAGTAGCACTATAAATACCTTTGTTTGCCACTAAATCGACCCCTTCCAGGAATTCAATCGATGAGTCAGGCTCTTCCTTCACCAATTTCTTGAAATATTTCATGGTTACTCTGTTCATCTTTTCCTCCTCAATGTCCTTATCATTCTTAGCAGGAACAGATCTGAAATGTGCACCAGCCCAGTTGGAAGTGTACTTGGGGGATAATGGATCTGAAGGGAATAAAGAGGCAACTATCTTCACTTTGTGCCCTTTTTCAACCAGGTAAAGAGCAGCACTCAGTCCCATCACACCAGCTCCAACTACTATAATCTCTGACATGATTAACCGTTGTTTGATTCTTCCAAGTGAATCTAGAAAGATCTCTCAAATCTTGACTATGTATGTGACTCTAGCTTGAGTTTTTCTCAAATATCCAAATCGATGCTCTTTATCGCAATTTATTCGATGCGCAAATGTTTCCTAATAGGGAAATTAAGTCGATAGTGTACTCAAAACACTTGCAGATTGAAGATCAAAACTTACCTGATATACCCAACCTGATGCAAAGCTGTATAATACTCAAACCACGTATCTAATATCCAATATATACGCCAAAATCAACGCTCAATATATATACACTATATATGAATAACGCTTGCCCCGTCACCTGGTATAGAAACCGTCAAACTTGTCTTAACCAATTCATTTCCCTTAAGGTTGAAATTAACCTTATTTAAATTTTTCATAAACTCATAAACCTCCACACTCGTGTTCAACGTCATTAAATGCTTCTCAAAGATCTTGAACAATGCAATGGCACTTTTTAAGATCTCATCATACCCATTAAGCATCATGACATCCCATATCCTGAATACAATCTCAATGGGTAAACTATCAGTAAATAGTGAAATGAACCAATTGAAGCAAATTGGTTCAAGTTCAACATTGATGTTATGAAAATGTTCTTCTAATCTAGGTACTTCCAAAACAAATGATCTCTTGAATCTATCTAGATCACTCTTTATTGATACCAAATTAAAGAAATTTTCTGGTAATATATTCTCAACTAATCCAACAAATACCCAAAATGCATCTTCTTCATTTGGATAGACCAATAATAAATTAGCAGCAATGAAATTCATACCTTGACAATAACCTATATCTGGACACTTTCTTGAAAATGCAAACAAGATATTTTTCAACTTGTTCAATCCAGGACCATTATCCTTAAAGAAAATATTGAATGGCATTGTTCTATATAGGTCAAGTTCAATCTGTGCTTCATCAGCTTCATTTGGTAAAGTATGGAATAAAAGCTTGTCATATTCAGAAGGTGTCTTTAAGCTTTTAGATCCTGATAATTCTGACCATATTTTAGTTCTATACTTCATTGGGATACCATTTTGAATCAATTTCACAAGTTCATTATAGATATGTTTGAAATTTGAAATGTTTTCACCCTTTATCATCAATAAACTATCTGATGTGACGTTATTATCATCATTATTCAATAATGAAATCTTTCTTATTAAATCATCCCATTGTTTATCATTCTGCTTTTGATTCTTATCATAATCATTAGCCATCTCTTGTAATTTTGAAGTTATCGACTTATCAATCATTGAATTAACATTGTTGTTGAATATATTCCCACCAGAACTACTGAATGAATTATCTCTTCCGCCATTGGAAGATGAAGTGGTAGTTGTTGTTCTATCATATAGGAATCCATACTTGTCAACATATCCTTCATTTGTATGATGATCATCATATGTTGGTGGTTTTATATGATCAAAGTTTTCCATTTCCATAGGTACTAATTTCCCATTATTACTTGGGTTATTGTTTATAATGGCATCGTGAACTGGTTGAGGAACATGATTTAGAAATTTATGAGACACGACATTTAAGATGTTCAAAGATGATATATCCAAATCCATTGTTGGTTCATTGATCATATGAACAGAAGATGGTAATGGAGGTGAAGATATTGAATGAGGTCTTGTAGTGGTGGATACTGTTGCAGATGAAGTTGAGCTCGAGTTTGGAGTTAATGAGTTCCGTATATCATCAACAGTTGCACGTCTTGCCAATGATCTCAAACTTGTTGGTGATATTGTAGTGCCATTAATAATAGATGATGTTGATGATTTGACGGGGCTTGATGTAGAATTTGGTCTTACAGTTTCATCGAAATGTTCAGACATTGCATCTTGTATCATATCCTTTAAGAAATTTTCATCTTCACTTATTGTATTCATACCAGTTTGTGATTTATAGCCAAACTTTTCCTTTAGAAAGAGTTCAATCTGATAAGTTGACATTCCCATTTCGTTCAAGAGTTTGATTAGTCCGTTTTCTCTTAGTGAATTCTTTCTCCTTAGCAAGGATATTTCAGCTTCTCGTTGTGCTAGGTCTGTTGATAATTGCCTTATTAGCGTTGTGGCCCCATATCTCTTGATCAGATGCTCAATTGAGGTGTTAGACGAGACGTGTAAGTTTCCTGGGATCTCATTAGATGGTGAGGTATGATTTTCAAAGATGCTTCTGTCTTTTGAATGGCTTCTTGTCCCAGATTTACTGGTTTCATTGGCTGAGATGGTTGAATGTAGTGGAGCATCTATGGCTATGTTTTCTGTGGAAAGGTGGAGGGGTCCCAGGCTCTCCGGAATGCTGCTGCCAGAGTCTCTAAAGTTGGTCGGCTTGGAGGGTGCCCTGCTCATTGTAGGGCCTCTTTGTCTCTATCTATTTGCCTTTGTCTTTATTTGTACTA
Source organism: Ruyongia ponderosae (assembly GCA_030582235.1). Lineage (NCBI taxonomy): Eukaryota > Fungi > Ascomycota > Saccharomycetes > Phaffomycetales > Wickerhamomycetaceae > Ruyongia > Ruyongia ponderosae. The sequence goes on along the minus strand of JAKTWV010000005.1, from coordinate 222,959 downwards.
TTCAATTTGCCTTGAAGGACCTGTTCCCTGTTTTCTAATTTCTGGGATGGCAGAATTCACGGGTAAATTGGCAGGTTGAGGTTCAGATGTTGCGATGTTGAGAGGTACTTGGGAATGGTAAGGTGAGTGGGCATATCAGTGATCTGCATTGTGTATTCCAGCAAGAACTGTTGAGGAGTATATATTGCATATCAAAATTAGGAGGAATTTCAAGAATGTTCTCAATGCAATTCCATGATGATAACTATTTAAATCCAGTCCATGGCCTCTTTAATTGCATTTGAGCTCTAGGTCCATTTATATATACAGAGCAGTGATATGAGAATTAGAGAAAGCAAGCTACTAGTATCACTATGCTACTTGTGACTTAGTCTGTCGTGTCTAGGACTTTGTTCTCTCATTTCCTACATTGCTCCAATGTCATTTGGATGCACTTTGATAGGTAAGTTGAAACTTCAGGTTTGCAGTCTTCAAATCATAACATTTAATTTGTTATACTCAGCAAAGAAAGGAGGAATATCTGTGTCAAAATGATGATCTTATAGATAGATGTATGAATGTTCACTATGCTATGGTTAGTTGATTCTTTGCAATACTCATGAATATGATCTTTAACAGCTTCCACTCGTTCATCATCTTGGCTACAACTTCAATGATGATTATATAACCCTTGTATCCTATCCACTAGCCAGTTTTGGAGGGATTGAGAGAAGGTCGATTAGTTTCGATCGTTGATTTCATTCTACTAAAATAAGGAAAGGGATTTAACGAGGTAAAAATGACTTTTTAGGGCCAAGAACGTCCTCGGGATTACTGGTCATATATTAAAACTTATCTCATTAACCAATAATGGTTTAAGCTAAAAGTCGTATATAATCATTTGTTCCAGATCAGCCTTTCAAAAACAATCAAAAGGTATATGCCTATGGGGATTTGTGGGCTTTTTATAATGATCTCTTTGAGGTTTTGTGTCACATATTTGAATATTTTATGTTTGAAGTTACACAAAAACGACATTGCAGGGATTTATGGAGCGGCCTACAAAGAAGTTATTGGTCTGAGGAGCTGTGCCATGTTGTGATTTGGGGTGGTTGTTAGATTGTGTTCAGTATATTGTGGATATGATAACCATTGAGAGAGACTACATACAGTCAACCTGATTGACACTCATATTCTCATTTCTAACCGCTTTCTATATGGATGTTAACGATTTGATTCTTTACTTACCTTGTGCTATCATATACTAACCAGCCTTCTGCGTCTATATTAACTCTAGTACATTACATGTTGGTCATAGTAGTTGCTATGAATAAGCTCATAATCCAGTGGTTCCTCTTCTGATAAAGTGTATAGTCTATACTAGTACAATGATTACATAAGCATTAAGTGCCCCTATCATTTTTTGGTTTTTTGACCTGTACAACAATCTCTGATACTATTCAATCTCTGAAAGCTTCAAAAGAATATCTCTAAACAGGAAATCTACAATACAAATCAATCTGATGTTTAAACCAAATCGGAAATACATCCAGCTTGTTCTGAATAAGAGAACATTCACAACAGCAAAGAGTAAGCCATCCCTCCCCTTTCCCGATCAACTTCCGTTAACAACTTTTGTTACTAACATCATGACCATTACTAAAGCTACTCCTTCAGCAACATCAACAGCTACAACCACCAAGAGCACTCCACAACCATTAGTATTTCAAGGTAATGCTGATAAGGATGGAAATATAGAAGAACGTATTGCCAAGGTCTTTGGTGGTCGTCTAGCAGGAGATGCTCGTGTTTCTTCTTCAAGAAGAGAAGCAGGGAAACCAAGATTGATAGCAGGAATCAAAGTCCCAGATAAACCTGATGAACCACATAACTGTTGCATGTCAGGGTGTGTTAATTGTGTATGGGAACAATATAATGATGATTTGAAAGAATGGAGAAGTATAAGGAAAGATGCAGCAAAGAAGATCAAGGAAACAGATGAAATCTGGCCTGCTGATTTCAATCCTCCCTTACTACTATTAGACATGAAGAACGTCCCACAAGAGTTGAAGAAGATAAAAATCAAGATGAGTAATAAGAAAAGAATATCCAGTTCAGCATATTTCCCAACAAATCCAAACAAGGCACCAGGTGCTCAAACAGCTAAACAAGTGGTCCCTGAATTATCAGACCCATCAACGGATATGTATGGCGATTTCAGTGATGGTGAAGCTCAAGATAGTACAGGTTCTGTTAGTTTCATGGCATTTGCCGAGTTTGAAAGAAAGAGGAAATTGAATAAAGAACGTAAGTTGGCTGCCCAGAGTGTAGAAAATAGTCAAACTGAATCTAAAGTGTGATATTATGGTTCAAATTTATTGGGAAGTTTTTGTCTTACAAAGCAGGTTCAAAGGTCGACTTAATTATTATGTATTATAACAATATAAGAAATTAGAGTTTGTTTTCTTATATATCATGGCTATTAATGATGTTTCATGTATTGATTTGTATTTTGATTAATCGAGGTGTCACTTACAGCTGTGTGCGAGCTCAGGTTAGAAGAAGGGATGCGTGAATTTATCAAATTATACAATAATAAGATCTAGAGAATGAAAGAAGAAACAGAAATAATAAAGGGTATTCAAAGAATAATAAAGGAAAGAAAAACACAAAGTAGAATTGAACTGAAGTGATTGCTTAGGCAAATAAAGCAAATAAGGTAAAGATTAATCCACCTAATCCCATAGTTGGGGCAACATACAAGGCACCAGCTTCACCCTTAGACTTTGAAGTAGATGATGAAGTGGAAGAAGCAGAAGATGTTGTTGTTGAAGTGGAAGTTGGTGCCACTTTTGATGCTGTGGAAAGACCAGATTGGGTGTTGATTTCATCTTCAGCAATAAATGATACAATGGCATCACTGACAACATCACCATTGGCATCACTAATGGTATAGTTGGATTCCTTTGCAGTAACATTATCCAAAAGGTAACCGACATTTGTAGAGTTAATACCGTATTCAATCAATTCAGCAACACCATCTGGTTGGTCTGGCAAAGTAAAGTTAGCACCAAAATCAGAGTATAAGTCAGTAATTGTACTAGCATCACAAGTATTGATATCAGCTTCTTCAACAGAATCTTCCAAAATAGTTGGAATAGTAACATCAGCATATTGAGTCTTTAAGTTATTAAAATCATCCAAGTAAGTAATTGATCCATTACTTGAGCTCAAATCAACTAAACCATAATCAGATGATTCTTCACTATATTCATAAACTAACCCACCAGAGAAAGTATTAATTAAACCACCAAACAACCCATCTGGAATTTCATCAAAAGTTCTTGGATTATTGGTATTACAACCAAATTCTGAAAAGAATAGAGGAGTATTTGTATCGGCAAAACTAGAGTTTAATGTACCATAACCAGAAGTAGACCAATCAGAAGTACCTGAACACCATTCATAAGAGTTGATACCATAAAAGTCAGATCTTGAATCATCATCTTCATCACCATCAATGTAACAGGTCAAATAATCAAAAGTGGCAACTCTTAATGATGTGATATCAGCAGCTGAGTAACCGACAGGGATTGTTCTGTTTGCATTATTAGCAATATATTGTTTCATATCTCTTTGAACAGCTCTGATATAACGTGGAGTAATATCAGCATAATCAGATTGATCATTGATGATTTCATTACCGGAGATGAACCCAATAAGATTTGGATAATTTTTGAAGGCTTCAATGAATTTGAAAACATGAGTCAAATAAGTAAGATCATAAGTACTTGAAGGATCAGCTCTATTCATATATGAACCGTACTCACCAGAATTAACATCTAATAAGAAGTAGATACCAGCATTGTTGTAGATAGTCATACATTCATCGTGGTCAAGAGCAGGATTTAATGAGTAAATTCTGATTGTGTTAACACCAAGTTGTTGAAAGACATAGGCATCTCTGTAACATTGTTCAGGAACAGAAAGAGCATCAACTCCACTACTGGTACTGTAGCCTGAAGATCCACCAGGTTGATAATCGACACCTTTCATGAAGAAGACTTCACCTTCGACCTCAGCATCTGTGTTAGGCTTGATGAATCTCTTACCCTTGATGGTTAATGGGATGACAGCCTCGACTGCGACAAGTGCCAATGATAATAGAAGCGATTTTGATAAGAGCATATCAATAGAAATGAAGAGATAGAACTTTGTTGTATAGCAAGGGAGAGCTGCTTAGCGAATGTGTATATCTAACAAGATATTGGGTTCTCTAAAAGATCAAGAATGTGAATAAATATTTGTTATGATTTTTCTGTTATTTCAAAAACACGAACGCCAGAATATTCTGAAATTTGTAAAGTAAACAAAAAAAAAAAAAAAAAAACAGAGCAGCAAAACTTTATCAAAAGCAAAGTTTCTTTCAAATGAAAAGTCTTATGAAATTAAACAAGAATAATCCAGATATCAATAAAAAGAGTAGATATGTTCTTTATAAACAAACTGCTGAAGGATTAAAGGAAAAATATAGCTATCGAGACCAAGACTTCACAAAGCAAAAAGATATCAAACATGCTGTATTATTAAATGAGGATTATGAATGTACAAATTGTGGTGCACTTCTTTATGAACATGAGATTCCCAATTCTAAATCAGACACAAGTAAATGTTGCAATAATGGTAAATTTAATGTTTGCGACGACTCCAATGTAGATGAAGAACTGGAATTACTTTGGCATGAAGATGAAAAGTTTTACACCAACCTCAGACAACTAAATAAGTTGTTTAGTTCAATTCAATTAACCAACACGCTGTTCAGTAAGGGTTCTGCCGCTGAACGATATGTTTCCGGACAGTCTTACTCGGTCTATGGTAAGATGTTCGTGAAACATGTCAGCCTGCAGACGTTATACGTGCTATCCAACAACCATTATGTCAAAAATAATGAAGAAACAATAAAACACTATTTTGAACTTCTGTTTCCAATATTAAAAAGGTCAAATAAAACTGTGCAACAATATTTATGTATCAAAGAACTGATAGACACAATTGATGACCAGGAATTAAAAGAAAGTCTTTTGTTTAGGTTGGAGTCTGATCATTCAATAAGTGTCTTAAAAAGCAGAATTACGTAATGATTATGTAATCATTGATTTTGAATTGGTGTTTGGATGTTTTGGCAGGGCATTCTGGTTTTAAAATTCTCAGATTGGTTATATGTTTTGGTTGTTTTTGCCCTCAAGAATATCTGGTATACATTCCCTTAAACTGCTCTATTGATCAAAGGGAGAGTATATTATTACTATCATCATCAGCAGTTATCTAATCATAGAAACAAGACTTCTCAGACAGCAAGCATCAGTACAAGTTATAGAACTCATATCCATATAAAAGACAACAATCAAAGAATAGCCGTGCTTAAAGCCAAAAGTACCAAAGTCATCAATATAACCAATCAGCATATATACACATCATGGGTTTAGGAATAAAGGAACCTGATTATAATGGTGAGATTACAGGAACTTTTGAAATGATGGGGAGCGTCAAGCCAACAGATAACTCGAATGAATCAACAGCTGCCACCTCAACCATTGTGGAATCAGCCAACACTGATTTAAAAAAGACCAAGAATGGGATAATATTGAACCCACAACCGCATGATAACCCTAATGACCCTTTGAACTGGCCAATTTGGAAAAGAGATTTATCACTATTGGTATTGGGTTGGCATTGCTTTGTTGGTGGTGGTCAATCATCAATGTTGGCTGCTGGGTTGTCACAAATGGAGAAGGAATTTGATAAGAGTTCAAGTACATTGGCATACCTTGTTGGTGGTTTCATGTTATCATTAGCATTTGGTGCTTGTTTTGCATCTCCAACTGCTATATTATTTGGGAAGAGAATTGTTTATATATTTGGGATTGCATTGTTTTTAGGAGGTGCCATTTGGGCTGCTGTGGCGAAGGATTTCAATTCATTGATGGGTTCAAGAGTATTAATGGGTGTTGGTATCTCACCAATTGAATCATTACCATCATCTACCATTGCAGAGATTTACTTTGCTCATGAAAGAGCTTATAGAGTTGGGATTTATACATTATTACTATTAGGTGGTAAGAACTTAGTACCAATGTTTAGTGCATTTGTCTTTGAAAATCTAGATAGACATTGGTTGTTCTGGATTTGTACTATCATTGCTGGGATTAATCTAGTATTGACATTATTATTTGTTCCTGAAACTTATTGGTCAAGATCATTGACACCACCAGATAAAAGATCTATTGAAGAGACTAAATTAGCTAGAAAGACATTACAGAGAAAGGTCTTATCAGAGACTGCAGCCAACATCCATCATCCAAATTCATTTGCTGAAGTTTATCATGATACAGAAAGTTATGATGCTAATGATGAAAATCAAATAAACCCAGTTGGATTATCAGATCCTACAGAACTTAATGATGATCCAGAGGCACAACTCAATGTCGAGAAGAAAAAGACATATGTGAAACAATTGGCAGTTCTCAGTGGGAGACATACAGTTGATAGATGGTGGATGGTATTTTTAAGACCATTTGTCTTGTATTCATACCCTCATATCTTATTTGCATCCTTTTTATATGCATTTGCTGTTGTTTGGTTAATTATGATCAGTGAAGTTATTTCCAATATTTTTTCTAATCCTCCATATAATCATTCAAAATTGACCATTGGTTTATTCTATATCAGTCCATTCATTGGAGGTTCTTTAGGATCTGCAGTCGCTGGTAGAGTGAGTGATGTATTGACTAGATATTTAGTCAAGAAGAACAATAACATTTATGAGCCAGAATTGAGACTATTCATGGTTATTCCATCAGTCTTGACTGTTGCTATTGGATTAATGGGATTTGGATGGTCTGCTCAAAATGGAGATGCATGGATTGGACCTATTATTTTCTTTGGGATTTTGGCTTTTGGATCATCTTTATCTTCTACTACGTCAATTACATTTGCTGTTGATTCATATAAAGTTTTTGCAGGTGAATCATTAGTCTCATTGAATGTTTTGAAGAATGTTATTGGGTTTTTATTTTCTTTATTTAATAACAAATTCGCAAAGAGTCAAGGTTATAAGAATACATTTGTCGTTTATGGCTGTATTGAATTATTTATTGGATTATTTGCCATTCCATTATACTTTTATGGTAAGAAGATTAGAAGATGGACGGATGAACAGGAAAAGATGAAATGGTTATATGTATCCAATGATGAAGATGATACTACTCATGAAGACGATAATGAAAATGTGAAGAAGGATGAAGATGAAGACAGTCATGGTGATGAAGAAGTTCAGAAGCAAGATCAAGAGCTGGACTCTGGATTGGATGACAACAATGTTGATAAAGAGGCAACCCAACAAAGATCAACATAATTTACTGAAAAAGGCTGTACTGGGGGTGAATATGCATTACTTATATGATATAAACAAAACATTTATAGATATTTCAAACTATGGTAATTTAGTGTTTAGAGTACAACACATACATAACACTACTGATACATGAATAATAATGACTTATATACCATTTGTAGCTGTGTCGATGATATGGTATTAGCAGCTTAGTGGCAGAGTATTTGGGAACATTAAATTACAGGGAAATGGATATACCACATGAGTTTGTATATAGTATTGATATTAATTATCAACTACACTATCTATATAAATCAGTAGTACCAATTGAAGCTAGGGAAACTCATAAAAACTTCGTAGAAAGCTGGTTAGTAGAGAAACACCATTTCTGGCTTCAAATCATTAACAATATCTATATAGAAAGCGGTTAGAATGAGAATATGAGGGTCAATCAGGTTGACTGTATGTAGTCTTTAAATGGTTATCATCTCCACAATATATTGAACACAATCTAACGGTCATCCCAAATCACAACATGGCACAGCACCTCAGACCAATAACTTCTTTGTAGGCCGCTCCATAAATCCCTGCAATGTCGTTTTTGTGTAACTTCAAACATAAAATACTCAAATATGTAACACAAAATCACAAAGGAATCATTATAAAAGGCCCACAAACTCCCATAGGCCTAAACCCTTTTATTAGTTTTGAAAGGCTGATGATCTGGTACAAATGATTATAGCTTGTGTTTTGTCTTCAAACCCTTTAGTGGTTAATGAGATCAACTTTATTATATGACCCAGTAATTATCCCGAGGACGTTTTGGCCCTAAAAAGTCATTTTTACCTCGTTAAATCCCTTTCCTTATTTTAGTAGAATGAAATCAACGATCGAAACTAATCGACCTTCTCTCAATCCCTCCAAAACTGGCTAGTGGATAGGATACAAGGGTTATATAATCATCATTGAAGTTGTAGCCAAGATGATGAGCGAGTGGAAGCTGTTAAAGATCATATTCATGAGTATTGCAAAGAATCAACTAACCATTGAACAGTAAACATTCATACATGTATCTATAAGATCATCATTTTGACACAAATATTCCTCCTTTCTGAGCTAAGTATAACAAATATCATGATTTGAAGACTGTAATCAACCTGAAGTTTCAACTTACCATATCAAAGTGTATCCCAACAGTATGAGATGAGAAATCAAAGTCCTAAACATTCCAGACTAAGTCATAACTAGTATAAGCAAAGTAATATAACTAGTGGCTTGCAAGCTTACTCTAATTTTCATATCACTACTCTATGTATAAATGGACCTAGGGAAATGCAGTTATAGAGGCTATCCATTGGATTTAAATAGTCATTGAGAGCATTCTTTCTCAATTCAAGCGCTGAAATTTCTTCTAAGTTTGATATGCAATATACACTCATCAACAGTGCTTACTGGAATACACAATGTAGATCACTGATATGCCCACTCATATTACTACCAACCCAAAGCACCATCTGAACATCTCAACATCTCAACCTCATCCTGCTACCACTACCAACCTCTAATTTACCCGTGAATTCTGCCATCTCCATTTCAACGAAAAATGGAAGAAAAAAAAATAAAAATAAAGAAGAAAGTCAAAACACCAAAAATTGTGACAATTACTAAGAATACCTCATTACAACATTTGATACATCTCTGTAGACTGTTGGAGTCTTTTCAAGGGAGTATAATACAATACAAGTAAGCTACAATCAAAACAATCATCAGACAAACCACCACCATCACCATCAAATAGAAGAAAGAAACAAGCAAGAAGAATGACATTGGTTGAAGAGATCAATCCACATACGTATAACAAAGATGCGTATTTCACATCCTCCATCAATTTAACATCCAAGAAATCCAAATCGACATCAGTCTCATCATCTCAATCCAGTAAGAGAAAGAGACTGGCACCTGGGACGTATAATTTGAGTGCGATGGAGAATTCACTTCATAATACCATAACGCCAACGGATCAAGTTGAATTAGGTAAGGAGACGAAACGATTTTTAGAATTGGATAGAGAGAATTATAACGATACCAAAATTGATTTACCCAAGACAGGAATACATTTTGACTATAAGAGATATACGAGATTAAACAATAGTTCTAAAGTGAAGTCGAAACCAAGTGCGAGAAAGGTATTGATTTCTAGAAAGACGTTACATAATTATTTGGATGAGGATGAATTAACGAATTCTATATTGTTTAATTTAGTGACAAAGGGTCAATTCAAGAGGAATGATGATATGAAGTTGTGTTCTATATGTGGTGATTCCGCATTGGGTAGTTGTGTCAAGTGTTATTTGAGGATATGTTCAGTCAAGTGTTCGAACATCCATAATGAAGCCAGATGCGTTGGCTATTAGTGTCTGTATAGTCTAATAATACCTAATGAACGATCAACTGAATAATTAGAATATGGCATCAACAACGTCGACAAGTAAACGGTAGCTCCTAAACCGATGCTAATAAACTCGAACCTAAAACATTTCGATCGAAGCACTTGAAGCACTCAAACTCGACTCATAGACTCATACTATCTTTCCTTATCGGTGGCTAATCGTCCCCTATTGTTGGAAAGCTCACCGACGGAGAAACCTTGAGCAAAACACCCGCACACCACCACCATTGCCATAGTTAAGAGCTGCCCCTTTGTAACGGGAGTTTTTGGCAGGAGCCTAGTTGTTGTTCTTTGGAAATGTTCCAGTCCAGTGTGTATTTGTCATATACTGGTGTCTGGTGGTTTGTGAACAGTCTTTATCCCATTCCCATCACAGTCTGTCTTCCCTTTGGCGATTGGCAGCTCAACGTGGTGGGAATTATCCCCGTCGGCGCCCACGCAGAATGTGTCAGTTATCGCCCGCGGAGTTGGCTGTGGAGCAGAACAGCTTCTTAGCGCTGAAGTTGAAAGACAAAAGGTATATAAACCCCCTGAAATCCCTTCTTCGTTTCCTTCATCTTGTTGCAATCCTTCATCAGTTCAGTGTACCACTACTTCATTTAGTATCAACAGTTCTTCACATTACAGTCAAGATATCTACACTACAACATCAACAAGAATCAACCACAAAAGCTTGAATCGCCCCCCAAATTTGACAACAACAACAAACCAAACAATCCAAACAATCCAATCAATATTCTCACAATGGCTCCAGCTGCTGTCCTACAACCACAACATGTCCACAACATGGCTTGCTCCCACACCCACGCCCCAATCGAATTGAAGAACGAGTCCCCAGTCGACTTTTCACAGTTTGTTTTGACTACTTATGCTAAGGATTCCAACCCAATCCCTTTGAACTGGGGTGCTTCAGATCCAAAAGTCAGAGGTCCAGTCGTTGTCTCAAGAGCTAAAGCTGGTTTAAAGAAACACAATGCCATCGGTGCCCACTCTGGTCCTTACAGTATCTACCATGCCTTGGCTGTCGGTTCCAACCAATTGGACCGTGATCACAATGCCGATTACACCAATGCTCAACCTGCCTTTGAAATCAAACAACAAGCTCAATGGGGTGATTATGAAAAGATTTGTTCAATGGATCCATTTGGTCATTTAACTCCATGGTTATTCGCTGACGTGTCCACTGAAGAAAATGTCGAAATCAGACCAACAATCTCTGTCACAAAGGCTCATATGCAATTGACTGAAATGAAAGAAGCTGTTCAACAAGGTAGATTACAAGTTGATGGTGATGTCGTCATCAATTCCAATGGTGATTTAAACGTTTCAAAAGTTGCTGTCGAACCAGTTTGGTATTTACCTCATGTCGCTAAGAGATTTGGTATCACTGAAGAAGAATTAAGAATCTCATTATTCGAAGATACAAATGGTATGTATCCAGAATTAGTTACAAGACCAGATATTAAAGTCTTTTTACCTCCAATTGGTGGGTTAACCGTTTATATCTTTGGTGAACCATCTTATGTTTCTGATCCAACAAAGAAATTGGCCTTAAGAGTTCATGATGAATGTAATGGTTCTGATGTCTTTGGTTCTGATATTTGTACATGTCGTCCATATTTGATCTTTGGTATTGAAGAAGCTGTTAAAGAAGCTCAAAATGGTGGTTCTGGTTGTGTCATATACTTTAGAAAGGAAGGTCGTGCTTTGGGTGAAGTTACCAAATATTTGGTTTACAATGCTAGAAAGAGAGGTGGTGATACTGCTGCTGAATATTTCCATAGAACTGAATGTATTGCTGGTGTTAGAGATATGAGATTCCAACAATTGATGCCAGATATTTTACATTGGTTAGGTGTCACCAAGATTGATAGAATGTTATCAATGTCAAACATGAAACATGATGCCATTGTCGATCAAGGTATTAAGATTATTGAAAGAATCCCAATTCCTGATGAATTGATTCCAGAAGATTCAAGAGTTGAAATCGATGCCAAGATCAATGCTGGTTATTTCACAACTGGTAAAGTCATGACTCAAGATGAATTAAAGAATGTTAAGGGTAGAGAATGGACTGATGTCTTATAAGTAAGCTTCAAAACTCATTCCAAAAAGATCCAAACCAAAAATTCAAAGAAAAACCAAAACATAGATCATTATTCATCACATTTCATTTCAATTCACTTTACCTTGTACATATAAACCATCCATTATCAATTCATGATTCTATATACCAACCTCCAGACCATATAACATCAAAAATTATTCAAAAAATTCATGACATCGATCATTTATAATCAATATTCAACTCACTGAAAGTTCATCAATATTAGCATCGATCATATTGAATGTATCATTATTATACATATGCTGGTACTGATGCCAATGTTATAATTGATCTTAGTTCAATGTTTTACTTCTTCATTTCCAATTGCACTGTCTTAATTTTATAAAGTTTTTTTTTCCACTATTTTCTATTTTCAATCATGAATTATTATTATTATACATCATTCTACTATAATTACAATCTGAAAACAGTAGTCGACTCTAGTGTATGTAGTACAACAGATTGTATCTCCTAACAAGCTTTTAACTTCTCATCAATATGGTTGAAAATTTTTGTCGATCACGAGTACACTTAACAGATCTGGTACACAAAACCAAGAAAGATGAATTGTGACATAACGATCATTTCAGATCGATCGAATCCACAACTTTACCGTCATGTTGGTCTTCTAACACCTACCTCAATTTGCAAACACATTGTGACATTTACAAGCTATATATCTAGCCTCAATATTATTTGCTCACTGCTTCAGCTAATCAAGCTGCTTATTCCTACAAATCCAGAAACAATTTTATCAATCCCAATTGAATAAGATGCCAGTGAATGTAAAGTCAAATTGGTGGTCACTTTCTCTGATAATAGTAATATCACTATTGCTCCTACTGGAAGTCGCTCCAATCTTGAAGTTCTCGGATGAACTATCAATCTTTGAGTATAAGTCCAATACGCTTCAAATTGAGTTAGAGTTGATCATTGATAAAATCGTTTGGTTGAATTTCTCTAGAGCTGATGTTAATATTGGGATTTTACACTACAAGGGAATTATCACTAATTTAGTATTCATTTCATTCAAAATGATTCCAATCGCAGCTGCCGTCAATAATTCCCAATCTTCCATTGGCAAATTAGAAAGATCAAAATGGGTCGTTTGTACTATTCTATATACAACATCAATTTGTTGTGAAGCCTTATTGTCGATGTCAGCCTTCCTCATCAACTTGTCTATGAGAAAAACTCGTGTGGTTCCAACAATTGAGATCAGAGGGACGAGAAGAACCCAAATCATGTTCATGATTCTGGAAGTAATCCTATTTGGAACAGTGGTTACCTTGAGTTTTTTCATTCCCTTTCGCTGGTGTTCTGAGATCCTTGATGATCAATTACCAATTAGAAACTCGAACTGGGTAGAGTTTATTATCAGAAGACTCTTTCTGGAGGCACTCGGTGCATTATTGGAAGCTTTCATCAATAGACCAATCTTCAATTCTGTGGAAACCATACATTTAATAACTTTCATTGTATCAATTGTTAATTTTGTTGTTGATTTAGCCAATACCGCAGCCACCAAAACACATACGTATGAATCAGATGCTATCATTTTCGGAATGCTGCTTCTCATCGATTCAGGATTCTGCTTCTTTCGTTTGGTCCTATATCAGCTGTATCATGAATTTAAGGTTAGAAATAGAAACGAAGATGATAGAAAGGAAGATGTTGACCCAGAGGATGTTGACCCAGAGAAAAATAGGAGAGAAGGAGAAGGAGAAGAAGAAGGACCCAAATGATCAGGGAAATGTATAACCAGGAAGACGTGAAGTGACCCCTATCTAGAACTTCAACCACAGTCAATGATTTATCAGTCTTAAGTACATTCATAGAATAAATATTTCAATTCATAGGAATTTCAAACTGTAGGTAATATTGTGATCATATTATGGCTGAATGATCACCTTTATCAATCTCGCCATCCACATAATGATACTGAGATCACCGATCTTGATCATAGTCCCAAAACATCCATGGTTGATAATGAAATGCTGATGCATCACATGTTTCATTATGCATACAATGCATCAAAGAAATTGCCTCCTCAAGATAATTGTATTCACTGATATAGTATTTCGCATAATATTCGAAGTACAATATTATGTCTATAAAAAACATCACCATCACCATAAATAAAACAACTCCCAACACAGTCAAAGGATGAATCGTGATAATAGTGGAATCATATGAAGGTGTATCAGCAGCACTATCAGCACATAGAACTTGGTCACCATTGTTACATTCATTCAAGTAGTTATGCTCCAAAAGATTCAAAGAACATGTGATGCATTTGTCGTCCTCCGTCTTTGGTGAACTTGCTCCATTGAACTTTTTGAGAACTTTTTCCCTATCTGAAGCATGAATAAAAACTCTCCATATATAATACACGTTCTTATCTGTTCCTGGAAGATACTCAATGTCCATCTTTCGTTGTATTCTGAGATCTCCGTTGACTGGTGTTTCTTGTTCATGCTTATATCCATTTTTTCTCATAAAACACCCAAGGTGATTATGGTGTGAACATGGAAGTATCAAAACTGTATCATATTGTTCATAAGCAACTTCACAAATAGAGCATGACACAATATCATATCTCTCATTCAATCTTGTAGATTGACATTGTTCAAATCTTATAACGAGCGAATGATTCCAGATGGGGTTTTGATGATTGATTTGAAGAGCAGTTCTATAAACCATATTTCCTAGCTCAGACTTATAATCAACTGGAAGTTCCTGGTCTCTAATAGTCTCATAATCACTCATAATGTGCTCAAAATCCCTCAACTCTTCATTAGTGACAGCCCTGATTTTCTTATAGGGAAGTAATAAATCTGGATCATCAGCAAAATGCATGGGAAACCACTGACGTAGCTTGAAACAAAAAAATGCAACCCTGAGTCAAATTAAGTGTATCATCTGTTAGTATTATAGATCAATGTTGAGCTTTTGGTATTATAAATCAATGTTGAGCTTTTGAGCTCCAAGTGATGACATTACTTACGGTAAACCAAAAAAGGAAATTGTGGCAGCACATAACAGCCTATCAATCTCAAAGATCAGATTTCCTGTAGAAGATACTAACAACCGACCATCCATTGGATTCTCCAGCACTTTAACCAGTGAATCTTCATAAGAGCTCATAATATCAGGGCTATGAAACGTAGCGTCATAATAAAGTCTTTCAAGTTCTATACCAATAAGCATGAACTGCAGTAAAAAGCGCCAGGAAACTAAACCAAAAAGAATAGTATCCGCTATCACTGGTCCCACTGATGTAAGATCAAACGTTGTAAGCTGGCGCTCATAACCCCATTGAGCAGTATAATAATAAAATCGAAGCATGGTTAAACATCCCATAGAATTTAACATCAACTTCACTATTTTAGAATAAATAAAATGCATCTTTGATTGTCATGTACAACTTGACCTCTTCAAATCAAACCAGCAGGTAGTTGATGGGAGTGTTTGATTCTTAGTGATGAAATGGTATCACAATTAGTCATTGAATCAATTATACAGGGACTTCTCAAAATTAATGATGATAATTGTTCTCAGTTGTCAAATCTTAATTTCAATGCCGTTCTGAGTTGTCATCAATTTAACAAATTCACATATCACATATCATCACTCAGCCTAGACCACCAGACAACTAAAACACACCGTTGTGGGAAACCTTTCGAGTGAATGTTCATGATATCTCACAGTCTTTTGGATACGTAGCCTCAATTCTCATTGTTGTTGTTATAATGGTGATTTGATGTCAACGATCAGCAACAGCATCAGAAACAGCAGCGGTTGAAATAGATAGATTAATCTCATGTGTCACCTCAACTTCCAAAAATTAGCCAAGGACAATCAGCATCTCGACATATGATTGTAGTTCTCAGTATCAGATCACATTTCAGCGAAACCTCTTCAAAAACATTCTCTGGTATTCTTTTTTGGATTTTCGATTTTCGTTGATATCCAATCCCAAATAGGAAATACCCGATTAGAAAAAACAAAAATTCTTAAGAACATGAAGAAGGATCAGTAGCTCAAGTGTATCTCGACCCTTGAATCCAGCTAATTGTGTATATGATATCTAAGCTAACTAAGTTGAGATCGATGGCGATCGTCCATTTATATAGGGCTCTTTCGTAGTGTATAGATGTTGGTGGACTGTACGATGTGGATTGACTCTGCCATTCCTGACAAAATGGAGATGGAAATGCAAATGGAAATGGACATAACTGATTAGGCAAATGTATAACCAGGAAGACGTGAAGTGACCCCTATCTAGAACTTCAACTATAGTCAATGATTTATCAGTCTTAAGTACATTCATAGAATAAATATTTCAAATCATAGGAATTTCAAGATGTAAGTATTGTAATCATTATAGTATGATTGGTTGATCGCCTTTATCATCTCACCATCAAAACGACAGCATGCCAGCATGCCACTGATACCATCACCAATCTTTGTCAATCTCCCCGAACACTCATCGTTCATAATGAAATGATGATGCATTGCATGTTTCATTGACATTAAGACAACCCAGAAAATCCATTGCCTCATCAAGATAATAGAATTCATGAATATAGTATTCCGCATAATATTCGAAGTACAATATGATGTCTATCACGAACATCACCGTCACCATCAATAAAATAACTCCCAACACAGTCAAGGGATGAATCGTGATACCAGTTGAATCATAAGGAAGTGTATCCTTGACAGAATTGGCGTCATCGGTACCATTGTCACCATCAGCACATACAACTTGGACACCATTGTTGCATGCACTCAAATAATTATGCTCCAGAAGATTCAAAGAACATGTGATGCATTTGTCGTCCTCCGTCTTTGGTGAACTTGCTCCATTGAACCCTTTGAGAACTTTTTCCCTATCTGAAGCCTGAATAAAAACTCTCCATATATAATACACGTTCTTATCTGTTCCTGGAAGATACTCAAGGTCCATCTTTCGTTGTATTCTGATATCTCCGTTGATTGGTGTTTCTTGTTCATGCTTATATCCATTTTTTCTCATAAAACACCCAAGGTGATTATGGTGTGAACATGGAAGTATCAAAACTGTATCATATTGTTCATAAGCAACTTCACAAATAGAGCATGACACAATATCATATCTCTCATTCAATCTTGTAGATTGACATTGTTCAAATCTTATAACGAGCGAATGATTCCAGATGGGGTTTTGATGATTGATTTGAAGAGCAGTTCTATAAACCATATTTCCTAGCTCAGACTTATAATCAACTGGAAGTTCCTGGTTTCTGATAGTCTCACAATCACTCATAATCTCCTCAAAAATTTTCAACTCTTCATTAGTGACAGCCCTGGTTCTCCTATATGGAAGTAATAAATCTGGATCATCAGCAAAATGCATGGGAAACCACTGACGTAGCTTGAAACAAAACAATGCAACCCTGAGTCAAAATAAGTATGTCATCTGTTAGTATTAAAGATCAATGTTGAGCTGTTGAGCTCCAAATAATGACATTACTTACGGTAAACCAAAAAAGGAAATTATGGCGGCCCAAAACAGCAAAACAATCTCAAAAAAGAGATTATCTGTTAATGATACTAACAACCAACCATTCATTGGATCTTTTAGCACTTTAACCAGTGATTCTTCATATGAGCTCATGAACTCAGCCTTATAAAATTCACTCTGATAATCAAACCTTTCAAACTCAATCATTATAGAAAGAACGGTAGAGATATAAATGAAGAGCATACTCCACGTTGCAACGATAATACCCACAAGCTTTCTCATTGTGGTAGACTCGATCCCACCAGCCCATCGAAAAAGAAAATAAAAAAAACGTTTGAAGGTTAAACCTCCCAAGCTTAACATCAACTTCACTATTCCAGAATAAATAAAATGCATCTTTGATTGTCATGTACAGCTTGACTTCTTCAAATCAAACCAGCAGGTAGTTGATGGGAGTGTTGTCTGAAATATTTCACAATTCTTAGTGATGAGATGGTATCATAATTAGTCGTTGAATCAATTATTCAGGGACTTCTCAAAATTAATGATGATAATTGTTCTCAGTTGTCAAATCTTAATTTCAATGCCGTTCTGAGTTCTCATCAATTTAACAAATTCACATATCACATATCATCACTCAGCCTAGACCACCAGACAACTAAAACACACCATTGTGGGAAACTTCTCCAGTGAATATTCATGATATCTCAGAGTCTTTTGGAGATGTAGCTTTAATTCTTATTGTTGTTGTTGTAATGGTAATTTGACATCAACGATCAGCACCAGCAGCGGTTGAGATAGATCGAACGATCTCATGTGTCACCTAAACGTCCAGAAATAAGCCAAGGACAATCAGCATCTCGACATATGATTGTAGTTCTCAGTATCAGATCACATTTCAGCGAAACCTCTTCAAAAACATTCTCTGGTATTCTTTTTTGGATTTTCGATTTTCGTTGATATCCAATCCCAAATAGGAAATACCCGATTAGAAAAAACAAAAATTCTTAAGAACATGAAGAAGGATCAGTAGCTCAAGTGTATCTCGACCCTTGAATCCAGCTAATTGTGTATATGATATCTAAGCTAACTAAGTTGAGATCGATGGCGATCGTCCATTTATATAGGGCTCTTTCGTAGTGTATAGATGTTGGTGGACTGTACGATGTGGATTGACTCTGCCATTCCTGACAAAATGGAGATGGAAATGCAAATGGAAATGGACATAACTGATTAGGCAAATGTATAACCAGGAAGACGTGAAGTGACCCCTATCTAGAACTTCAACTATAGTCAATGATTTATCAGTCTTAAGTACATTCATAGAATAAATATTTCAAATCATAGGAATTTCAAAATGTAACTAGTATTGTAATCATATTATGGCTGAATGATCACCTTTATCAATCTCGCCATCCACATAATGATACTGAGATCACCAATCTTGATCATAGTCCCAAAACATACATGGTTGATAATGAAATGCTGATGCATCACATGTTTCATTATGCATACAATGCATCAAAGAAATTGCCTCCTCAAGATAATTGTATTCATGAATATAGTATTTCGCATAATATTCGAAGTACAATATTATGTCTATAAAAAACATCACCATCACCATAAATAAAACAACTCCCAACACAGTCAAAGGATGAATCGTGATAATAGTGGAATCATATGAAGGTGTATCAGCAGCACTATCAGCACATAGAACTTGGTCACCATTGTTACATACATTCAAGTAGTTATGCTCCAAAAGATTCAAAGAACATGTGATGCATTTGTCGTCCTCCGTCTTTGGTGAACTTGCTCCATTGAACTTTTTGAGGACCTTCTTCCTATAAGAAGCATGAATAAAAACTCTCCATATATAATACACGTTCTTATCTGTTCCTGGAAGATACTCAAGGTCCATCTTTCGTTGTATTCTGAGATCTCCGTTGACTGGTGTTTCTTGTTCATGCATATAACCATTCTTTCGCATAAAACACCCAAGGTGATTATGGTGTGAACATGGAAGTATCAAAACTGTATCATATTGTTCATAAGTAGCATCACATATAGAGCATGACACAATGTTATATCTCTCACTCATCCTTGTAGATTGGCATTGATTAAATCTCATAACAAGCGAATGATTCCAGATGGGGTTTTGATGATTGATTTGAAGGGCAGTTCTATAAACCATAATTCCTAGCTCAGACTTATAATCAACTGGAAGTTCCTGGTTTCTAATAGTCTCACAATCACTCACAATGTGCTCAAAATCCTTCATCTCTTCATAAGTGACAGCCCTGATTTTCTTATAGGGAAGTAATAAATCTGGATCATCAGCAAAATGCATGGGAAACCACTGACGTAGCTTGAAACAAAAAAATGCAACCCTGAGTCAAATTAAGTGTATCATCTGTTAGTATTATAGATCAATGTTGAGCTTTTGGTATTATAAATCAATGTTGAGCTTTTGAGCTCCAAGTGATGACATTACTTACGGTAAACCAAAAAAGGAAATTGTGGCAGCACATAACAGCCTATCAATCTCAAAGATCAGATTTCCTGTAGAAGATACTAACAACCGACCATCCATTGGATTCTCCAGCACTTTAACCAGTGAATCTTCATAAGAGCTCATAATATCAGGGCTATGAAATGTAGCGTCATAATAAAGTCTTTCAAGTTCTATACCAATAAGCATGAACTGCAGTAAAAAGAGCCAGAAAACTAATACAAAAACAATAGTATCCGCTATCACTACTCCCACTGCTGTAAGATCAAATGTTGTAAGCTGACGCTCATCAACCCATTGGTCAGTATAATAATATAATCGAAGCATGGTTAAACCTCCCAAGAAACTTAACATCAACTTCACTATTTCAGAATAAACAAAATGCATCTTTGATTGTCATGTACAACTTGACCTCTTCAAATCAAACCAGCAGGTAGTTGATGGGAGTGTTTGATTCTTAGTGATGAGATGGTATCATAATTAGTCATTGAATCAATTATTCAGAGACTTCTCAAAATTAATGATGATAATTGTTCTCAGTTGTCAAATCTTAAATTCAATGCCGTTCTGAGTTGTCATCAATTTAACAAATTCACATATTACATATCATCACTCAGCCTAGACCACCAGACAACTAAAACACACCGTTGTGGGAGACCTTTCGAGTGAATGTTCATGATATCTCACAGTCTTTTGGATACGTAGCCTCAATTCTCATTGTTGTTGTTATAATGGTGATTTGATGTCAACGATCAGCAACAGCAGCGGTTGAGATGGATATAATGATCTCATGTGTCACTCCAACGTCCAAAAATTAGCCAAGGACAATCAGCATCTCGACATATGATTGTAGTTCTCATTATCAGATCTCATGTCAAGCGATACCTCTTCAAAAACATTCTCTGGTATTCTTTTTTTTAATTTTCAAGAAGCGTGTCAGAACCATTTTCTGAGGAACAATATCACAATATGATAGCAAGAAGATCTCAGCAAATCCAAAACATTAAACCAAGAGATCATCTTTATCTTTCATGTAATACTATATGACTAATTTCCACAAAGTTGTAAAGAATCATCATGATATAGTAGACTTATCAACTAAGCATCTCAGTATAAACGTCTACTTACAACTTACAACTCAAAAAAGATTGAAAATTTAAAGAGATGGAATATTTTATTATAATCATCATGTTCTTGTACTTATATATAGACACTCTTTGACTTCGACTTGCGAAATGAATTTCTAATAATATTTTTGGTTTTAGTAAGTGGTTTGTCATTAAATAGTTTTTTGATTGCTCATGGTGTCATATTGTCATTCTCATTCTTCTATAAAAAAATCATGAGGTTGTTTAGTTGTGTGATCATGATTGATGATTGATGATAATGAATTGATGATGTGAAAATGTGAGATGGACATTGGATGAGAGGGAAGGAGGTTTTGGAATATTGATAATTATTGATAAGAAAGATTAAGCTTGAGTGGTGACTTCTGGTTGTTTTTGTTGTTCAGCAAAGACAGAACCAATGTTTACTGTATCAGTCTTTAAGTTCAATTCATATTTATCAAAATGTAATTCAGGACTGTATTCCTTCATTGATTCAAACTTACCACCATCATTAGCAAAGTTAGCAATAACATGTTGTTTATCTAAAGTTTGAATAGCTTGTTGATCCATTGAAACATGGTTGAATAAATCAGCACAGACATTAACACAATCAGTTTGTCTTTCACCTAAAACAAAATGAGTACCCTTTAGTTCTTTAATTTGATGGTTTGGGAAATAATTGGTTAAAGCTTCTCTACCTTCAGCATTAACGAATTCAGAATCACTAGCCTTAATAATAACACATGGACCATCATAAGTCTTACCTTCAACCAATTCAGTTGGCCAGTCAGCAACTTCATGCATGGTATCATATAATGGTTGTGGGTTAACGAAATCAATATGTTCATATTTCATAGCATTTGTTAAATTTGTTAAAAGATATTGTCTAATACCAGCATTTGGGATTTTCTTTCTTAATAATTGATTAGCATCACGTTTCCAATCTCTTGAATGTTTATCAATCTTAGCATCTTGAATACCCTTGATGGATTTAACTAAAAAGTTTAAGAAATCTTCAATATAAGGTTGTTTAATTGGAGAGTTATCAATGGCAACAAAGGCATTAACTAATTCTGGCTTTAATAAAGCAGTTAATTCAGAAATTTTAGCACCTAATGAATAACCAACCAAATTGACTTTATCTAATTTATGTTGATTACAGAAATCAATGATATCATGAGCTAATATTTCATAAGTGAAAGGGAATCTAGCTGGAGATTCACCATGGTTTCTTAAATCTAAAGTATAGACTGGAGCATCTGTTGATTTTGACATGTAATCAGTCAATTGAATGTAATGGTTTTTTGAACCAAAGATACCATGAATAAAGACAGTTGGGACTTTTGGATCTGGGTGTGTTAATGTTGATCTTGATGGGGCCTTGTACAAGTATTTCAACTTCAATGGGGCAGCAGCAGCTTGAACGGCAGAAGATTTTGTAGCACTCTTTCTTAGTAGTTGAGTGAAAAGCATCATGTATATGTTTTAATGTGTGTGTTTGGTGGAGGCAGTGGTGATAGTATGTGGTGATGTACTTGTATTGTTATTGCAATCATTTTAAGAGAAGGAGTGTTTAAAAAAACAAGAGGCAAATTGTATTCCTTAAATACTCAGAGGATGTTTAGTTTTACTTCCTTGATCGGTCTTTATGTCTTTTGTGCTTTGCAAAAATTTTTTTTTTTTTTTGGTTTTGTTGATTACGGATTTTAAGACAAGCAGCAGTTTGAGAAGGTTGTTGGAGGGCTATTGAGATGGGAGTAAGAAGAGGATGGAGTATGGTATGTGATTGCGGTGGATGTTAAGTTTTCTGGCGGTTTCGAACGACAAGAAACCGGTCTGTAGCTGTTTCAATTGGCTCAATTGTTTGGCTTTGGCGCTGGATCTAAAGTGCTTTTTTTCTTTTTCTAGTATTTTTTATCGCCATAGTTAGGCTAGGCAGAGCAGAGAAAGTCCGAGAGACACTAGGCAGAGATGCTGGGCGGAAGAGCTAGGCAAGGGTGCTGGGCAGCTAGGCAGAGACACCGAGATGGGCCAGGGAGGATTTGCGAGGTTCGCTTCGAAATTGGATCGGGAATTGTGATCCGTGTGAGCTCTTCTTGTTTGTTGTTATTCTTGTAATTCTTGATAGAACCACAGTCTACAGACATGTTGCAGTTGCAATTCTTGTGGAGTAGACACTCGCTGTTCTCTGTGATGTTGTATAGCTCTAATATACCAGCCATTGAGCACTGAACACCCCCAAACAGAGAGCACAAGGACAGTCCAGGAACATCGAAGACAGCGCTGTAAAGGCCTCAAATTCCAACCAACTGCCAACATGTAAAATGGGAAAGCATCGAATTCTACAATTCTACACGGTAAACAAAGATGGTTCGCTGTCCGTGTTGACGGTTGTTTCAAGAATTCAAGAGTTCCTGCTGATTAGATCAAATAATGATAAAATAATAAAAAAAGGGTGCCTGTTTACTCAACAGCTTAACAGCTCCAGCCAGTAGCGGCTCTTCACTGTTGGCTTTCCCGATTTTCGCGTGGGGCAGCCGTGGGGGCGTTAAGCTCATTTTTGTATATGTCAATCAGTTTGTATCTTTTGTATATGGTGATATTGGTATCTACTATCAAATACAGACAGTCTAACAGGCTGGAGATTGGCTTGTAACTTGTAACCACTGAGCCATATAGCCATATAGCATTGAGAGTTCACAGTACTTCAACCACTGCACTAATCTTCGGTTACATCGAATTCACAATAGGTTTAAAAGGGGCCTATCTAGTTTCATCAATTCATCAGGAGCTGGTTATCTAGTAAAATCTCTCAAAATGCTGGTATCTAACAGGTATATTACACGTATATCATCACACCACCAATATTAAAATACAATACTACAAGTAATATCGGCAGCGTATAAACCTATCCCCTTGTACACTGTTAAAATATTGTATTTAATTTAGTTATAAGTTATGTCGCAAATGATAATAATGGCTCCATTTGATTTTGACACAAAAAAATTGACTCATCACTCATATACTCAATGCTCTTACAAAGGCAGCTATCCATGAATGATCATTAACCAAATTCACTACATCTAGCAGATAGAGTCATAAACATATATTACTCAAACTTAACTCCTTCTATATCAACAAATCCGAACAATCAACTGAATTAATATTATTCATCGTATTCATCATCACTTTCTTCAAATCCACCATCACTCTCCTCTGTGGAATCAAATTGATCACTTTCATCATCATCAACAGCAGCAATCTTATAACTCTTGGCTGGTTTGGCTCTTGTAGTTCTCTTAGCACTGGTGGCTCTTGGTGCATCTGACATGTCCAAATCAGAATCAGAATTAGAATCTAATGCAGAGTCAGAACCAGAATTTGAATCAGAAGCATCATCTAATTCAGATTCAGAATCAATAACCTTTCTCTTCTTAGCAGCTGGCTTGCTAGTAGTAGCTGATGTCACCACTTTAGTCTTATTTATAACTCTTTTCTTTGGTGCAGCCTTGGTAGTCTTCTTGACTGTGACAACTTCAGCTTCAGATTCAGATTCATCATCAAGAACTTTAGCACCTCTCTTCTTAGCACCACCATATTTGTTCACAGCCTTCTTTGATGATGATTTAGTGACAATATCTCCATCAGAATTCTCATCAGATAGTTCAACAATTGCATCACTATCATCAGATAATGAAAGATCAATCACTGGGCTCTTAGTTGGCTTCTTGGTAACAGTGGATGCTTTTGGAGTCTTGGACTTGGAAGCTGCAGTCTTAGATGAAGCAGATGTGGTTGCAGATGATGAAGCAGTGGTTGCACTAGTGGATGATGATGATGAATTGAAAGCACCAAATGATTTTTGAAATTTGGAAAAGAATCCACCTCCATCAAGAAGTTCTTCTGCAGAAATGTCTTTATCCTTTTCACTCTTAACAGGAGTTCCAAATAATGTACTACCTTTACCAAACAAAGTCTTGAATTCTTCTTCAGGTTCTTCATCAATAATAACTTCCTTCTTTGGTTTGGTCTCTGTTGTCTTCTTCCCCTTTGGTACCTTAGTTTCACCCTTCTCGGCTTTAACTGAAACAACATCATCAATATCAATATCAACTTCTTCAATCTTTGGAGTCTTTTCCTTCTTCACTCTTGCTGTAGTTGAAACAACAACATCAGGAATTGGAACCAATTCACCAGATCTTAAATCCAGCAACGCTTCCTTCTTGGTTTTCTTCCCCTTCTTACCCTTTGAACCCCATTCATCATCATTGTAATCATCGTCATCACCGCCACGGCCACCAAGAACATTTCCTTTACCCTTCTTACCAGCACGACCTTTACCAGCCTTCTTACCGGTAATCAAAGTATTACGTTTGATTTCATCTTCTTGTAAGAATTTTTCCCATGAAACTAAAAATTCATCCAAATCTTTATTCCAAATATCCTTTGCTGATAATTTCAATAATGCAGTCAATTCATCTTCCTTATTAGCTAATTGTTGTAATAATTTTTCATATCTTTCTCTAGTTAAGGACCAAATTGGCATACCTAATAAATAATCATAACTTGATAAAATAGTTTCTCTGACATGTAAAGTAGAATTGTTACCAACATCAACTGGTCCATCTTCATCATCAGAATCATTATCAGCTTCAATGATATCTTCTGTAATCTCTTTGTGTGATGGTTTGGCATAAATTGGATTACCCTTTTTATCAAACTTAGGGAATTTCAAATCAATCAATTCTTCAATCAAATCAACTCTCTTTCTATTATTAATGTTTAATTCTTTATCAATAATCATCTTAATGAATCTAGCTTGACTTGACAATTTAGCTAAAATGTTGTTTAGTTCCTTTGCTAAATTATCTTTACGACGTTGATAATAATCTAATCTGACATAGTAAAATTCCTTCATGATATCATCAACATGTTCATACTTCTTTATACGTCCTTGTGGATCAAACAAAACCATATTACTCAAACTGATCACTGATACCAATTTGAAGGCTCTATAAAGACCATTTTTAGCAACAAAGTTATCATATGTTGCTCTAGATAATGTAACAACAAATCTAACATTTAGAGCATGTTGTTCTTGTAAATCTTTGATCCATGGAACCTTTTTATCTTCAGTACTCAAACCAGATAATAAATGTTCTTTGATATTTGAAGTCCAAGTAGTAGCAGGTAATTCAGTAATGGCTAAGACAACTTGTTTGTCATCTTCTTCAAGAAGTTCAATTCTACCATACATATAATATTTATCATGTTCAAATTTTTGAATTTGACCGGTCCAACCTTTAAACCATGGTGTCATTTCTTTCAATTCTTCACCTCTCATCAATCTTCTCATGTTGTCAACCAAATCTTTAGGATTGAATTGTGGAATATTAGAACTCCAACCACTTCCAATACCTTCAGATCCATTAACTAAAACCATAGGAATCACTGGTAAATACCAAGTTGGTTCAACGTTTTCACCATCATCTTGTTCATAATCATATAATGCATCATCGTCTGGATTGAAAATCTTTCTTGTGATTGGTGATAATTCAGTATAAATATATCTTGCAGCTGATGCATCTTTACCACCCATGTTTCTAGTACCAAAGGAACCATTTGGTTGTAGTAAATTGATATTATTAGAACCAATGAAATCTTGTGCCAACCCGATAATGGTTTGAACTAATGACTGTTCACCGTGATGATAACCTGTATGTTCAGAGATATAACCAGCTAATTGAGCAACTTTGATTTCTGTTCTAAGATTACGTTTCACTGAACCAAAAATGATTTTTCTTTGCCCTGGCTTCAAACCATCCAACATTTGAGGAATTGATCTCAAATTATCAGCTCTTGAGAATAAAATTAATTCCTTATTGATAAAATCACTGATTGGAATTTCTGTGATATCATTATCCAAATAAGTACCTGGAACGAAATTTCTTAACCATTCCTTTCTATCATCAGCCTTTTTCTTTGAGAATGCTAAATCAATCAAATCCCTATCTTCCTCCTTTAATGGACAAAATGTCTTCAAATGTTTTTCCAAATCTGAAAAGTATTCACGACCTTCTTGTTGTGATGAAGTACCTAACCCCTTATAATATTTATGAGACCAGGTATAATTTTCACTTTCTTCTTCAACCCAAGATTCATATTCTGGCATTGTATAGAATGCTAAGACTTCTCTTCTTGGTTTTGTAATGGTTACTTTGACAATTGGTGTAATGAATTCTAATAAGAATCCTGGAATGTTTAATAGCCCTGGGAATGAAGATTCTAAGAAATTGATTAATAAACCCTTAATATGAGACCCATCATGATCTTGATCAGTCATGATCATAATACGACCATATCTCAAAGATGTAAGATCTTCATATTTCTTTTTATGTTGTAATCCCATGATTTGTTTAATGGCTTGAATTTCAGCATTCTTGGTAACTTGATCGGCTCTTGCCTCTCTAACGTTAAGGACTTTCCCTCTTAATGGGAAACAACCATAATAATCTCTCCCAACAACGGCAAGACCAGCAACGGCCAATGATAAGGCAGAATCACCTTCTGTTAAGATCAAAGTACATTTAGAGCCTTCTCTAGTACCAGCCTTATTGGCATCTTCTAATTTTGGATGATTAGTGATTCTTGATTTTTTGGAACCATCAGTCTTTTTCAATTCTTTATCAGCATTTGCTTGAGCGACATCCATGATTTTTTCAATGAATTCTGTCTTTAAGACTTCATTTATGAAACTATCAGGTAAGATTGGATCAGAACCAAATTGTGCCTTTCTTGTACTTAATTGTTCCTTTGTTTGTGATGTGAATGCAGGATTTTCAATCAAACAATTGATAAAGATGAACATATTATTTCTAATTTGAAATGGCTTAACATTTGAACCTTTGAATTTCTTCTTAATGAATTCACTCACCTTATTAGAAATTTGATCAGCAATATAATTGACATGAGGACCACCTGAAGTTGTTGCAATTGAATTAACGAATGATATTTGATTGAATGCTGAATCTGAACAACCAAATGCCACTTCCCAACGACCTTTAGCCTTTGGATCTGATAATTTTGCATAAACGACACTCTTTCTCTTTTTCAATTCATCTTCAGTTGTTTCCTTGTCCTTTAATCTTTTCTTATCCATCGCAGTAGTGTATAATTCAACATATTTACTGAATGATTTGATTGGAATGGTTTTATCATTCAATTTGATGCTAACATCTTTAACAGTTCCTGCCAAATCATAAACACGACGACGTAGAACACCCAATATATCTTGATCCAATACTTCCATATTAAATTTGGCTAAATCTGGTTGGAATGTAATTTTGGTATATTCAGCACTTGCCTTTATATCTTTAATCTTTGGTTTCCCAGTTTTTGTCATATTATCAGTCCAAACTTGTGTATAGATTTTCCCAGAATTTTTATCAGCAGTTTCCACAATGAATTTTGTTGAAAAGATATTACATAACTTTGCACCATAACCATTTCTACCACCTGTAACTTTTTTTTCATCATCATCATAATTTGAAGATGTTAATAGATTACCAAAGATCAATTCAGGAATGTACATTTTTTCTTTCTCATGCATTTCCACAGGGATACCCTTCCCGTCGTTTTTCACTTCGATTGTATTAGTTTCAGGATCGATAGTGACTTCAATCTTTTTCATTGATGGATCTCTTATCTTATTATCAGCAGCATTCACCAATATTTCATCAAAGATTTTGAATAAACCAGGGACAATCATGACATTTTTCTCCAACATGCATTGATTTTCAGCATCATATATCCACATGAGTTGTTCCATATGTTCAGTTGAGCCGATATATGAATCTGGTCTCTTTAAGATATGTTCAAGTTGAGATAGTTTTTGATATTGTTCAGACACCTTCTTGTTGTTCTTTCCTGATGGCGAACGGGCAGAGGCAGCCGCATTGACTTTGCTGGCAGCATCGCCAAGGGGAGTTGACATTGCTAAGGAGTGACTTGTTTGTTGTATTTGAGGATAAAGAAAGTCAAGACAGATGTGATGGATCCTTCAGCCGCTACAAACAAGTGTTGATAGTTCTGGGTGAATAGTGTTAATTCAAAGAAGAGACGCGATCTGTTTTTAATTTTTTTTTTTTGGATTTGTTTGTTTACATTTTTGCTTTTTTTATTTTTTTATTTACAATTCTGCCCTCAACCCTTAACTA
Organism: Ruyongia ponderosae; assembly: GCA_030582235.1. Classification (NCBI taxonomy): domain Eukaryota; kingdom Fungi; phylum Ascomycota; class Saccharomycetes; order Phaffomycetales; family Wickerhamomycetaceae; genus Ruyongia; species Ruyongia ponderosae. The sequence continues at coordinate 193,688 of JAKTWV010000005.1, read as the reverse complement.
TAGAGAAATACTGAGAAGTCCCACAATGCCAACATATTCTTAGGTGCTCTGGTACTTGTGTTTCTGAGGTCTACTATCTAGTGAGCAAATATATAACTCAATTGAGATTTGTAATGTCAAATATATACATTAAGATATTTACTGAGTATCCGTAACATCACAATCTTTTACTTACATACCAAGAGATCAAGAGTAAGGATATGATTCAAAATTGGAGATTCGCTTGTAAGACAATTCTGTATTCCATTGTTCTGGAATGTTCAAATTATTGTTCATAATCCCTGACTCGCATTATTAATCTTCTGAGTCGACACATAGTAGTACTAAAATTAAAACTATCAGTGATACAACAAATAGTAAAACAGGTCCAGGGTCCGCTTGCACCTTGTTCCACCAGTGGGACGAAGGTGATGACGGAGGTGATGGCGATGATGTGCACTGTGCAGTAGGTAATGGCTCGCTCATGCTGCTGAACATGGTGGTCCATCCCAAGTTCGGATTCGTGATCATTGTCGTTGTCGTTGTTGGCTCTGGAACAGCATCTGTAGCGTGTGATTCGTTATAGACTTCTTTGAATAAACTCTCAAACTTTTCATCATCTCCTGCAATAACATTAGACTTTGTCGAGTACCTCGCTGGCGCCATTGAAATCTCCTGGTTTTTCAAATCAAAGACTGTATAGACATACTTCAAAAAGTCCAAACCTAGCAACCCTCTGTCTACACCATCGTCTCCAAATATATCCAACTTACAGCTTTTTAAACCAATGGGAGAATAGCGTGATAGCTTGATAAACGCTGATAATGGTACCTTAATGACATTCTCATCAAAGATGAACTCTATAGTCTTGGACTCAGCTTCTTTGCAATCAACCGAATAGCTTTTGAAATTCGCAGCCCAACCTGTGAGGGTATTCCTTATGCAATAACTGAAAGAGCTCACAATGTTTTCAAGGACATCTGTTGGAAATATGCAAAGAGAGGATCCAGAGTCTATCAGGGCCATGAAAGGGTAAGTTGAATTCTTCTCCGCTAGCCTAGAGCTTATCAAATTGACTTTAGAGCCAGTAGAATCTTCAATCAGATTAAACCCAGTATATCCTACTGTGAACGATCTGGCCTTACCACTGTCGTCCAGATCTATTCACTTATTTCTTTTTAGTGGTTTCTCGAATTTTTCTTCATCAACACCGCCAAGGATGAAACTCCCACCAGCCAGGGGATTTTGTTTTGAATTAATCCAAATGCTCAACATCTCTGATGAAATTTTGTTAGCGTTAAATAGATTAGTAACCAAATTATCATACTTATCTTCAAATGGATAATTCAATCCTAATAACGAATCAGACATATCTGACGTTTCCCCAAGTCCAAATTTGAAATCAATACGATCTGAAGAGTCATCACCCTTGACATTTACTTTATCCTGTGCATATACACCTTTTGCACTAGTCTGATCCCCATACATGATTGAAAATGGGTTGTCGCTACCTATGTAGCTTGAGGATATTGTATGATCAAACGTTCCATATTTCAAACACTCCCCACCCCTACCATCTCTATCAGCAGCACATTTACGATTGAACTTTGAGTTGAACCAGGTGATTGAAGAACCTGTATCCACATAAACTTCCATCGATTGCGGTGGTGTACCGACTTCAAGTCTCAGCGCAACATGACCCCCTCTTCCGATAAATTGAGTATTGTCCAAAGACCTATGCTTCAGGACTATTCTAGAATCTTCATCTGATGGTGACTTTTCTGTGTCATTGTTGTAGTAGCCATCCACATTGCTTGTATCATTTCTGTAGTATCCAACAACAGGATCAGTATCGTCGATGCGATATAAATCAAGTTGAATAGTCTTAGCAGATGTTAAGAGCACCGTCGAAACGAGCACCAATAATCTTTCAATTTGAACGAGCCATGGCCTAAATAAATAGATCAGTATTGACTTGTGATGAGCTAATGGCCTCAGTGGTAAACATGACTGATAAATTCATAAGTAGTGGCAGTGTATCGTTTTGTAGTTCTCATGATCAGAAACCAGTTCTCAGTTGAAAAGTTTCGAGAAGGTATTGTTTACTGGTTTACTATTATTTACTCTGTTTGAATGAATATTTATTGAATTTTGAAATTATGTGTCAGCAATTACGTAATCACCGGTCAACGGAGATAACAATGGAGATAAGGCGTCATGAAAAGGGGAATAGTACTTCAGAAGTTGAAAGGGATGAGAATCAAGAAATTTGGATACCTCAATATCAGTGTGTTGGTTGTCTATGAACTTTAACAATATATTAGTCTAACAATATACAATTACCAGTCGACCAACAATTACAATAAGCAATCTTGAAATATAATTAATATTGGATCCAGTAGTAGGGATCAGAAAACGAAAAAACTCAGGCAGATACAAATTAAAAAATTAGTAACTCTCCTAATTATATGATATTATTACAGTGACAAGTACTCCTGAACATATAATTCATTTGAATACGTTACAATACGACGGATACTGGAGTATTTAATAGCAGGCTAGCTGTGGTTTCAGTTGTGTATTAATTTGGTATATAGTGTACATTTGATGATGATTTAGTATCAAGGCTCTTCATTGTGAATTTAGACGAGAAGATCTCCAGTTCAGGCAGCAACTCCACTAGGTACCCAATTCTATAAATTAATATCCTAGCACGAGATAATAATAGATAATAGGGATCTCCCACTAACGATTGATCAATGGTGAGTCTGTCCAGTCACGACTCACCTCCAGTGTCCAGTGTCCACTGTCCACGAGTTGCACACTTCCTGCTGAGGTATGACGGTATGACGGTATGACCGTTGAGGGAACAAGGGAAGAGTGAAGGATGTCAGCAATGCTTGTTGCTGGAAGCTACCTGTCAATTATGTGTGTCCAGTGAATAGTGAATACCCTAGCCAGTGGAACTTCTAGAAGTCTAGCTGGATCTGGGGACAAGTAGCCTACAAGTACCCTACCATTAATAACATTTACAACAGGGACATTTGAAAGGGTCTTGCATCGGGTCTATCGAGACATTAACGAGTGACGAGTCTGGAGACAATGCCTGTAAGTCCTTAGCCCAGTAGTATTAAAATAAATAACAAAATAAAATAACAAATAACATAAACATAAACATCACCTAAGCGAGAGCAGCAGAATGGGCCAACCGTTGTGTAAGCGAGAGCATTTGACTGTGTTACAACTTACTAGACCACCTATAGGCATATGTCTTCTGGACATTTCTGGAGGTGTCTGTTGTTGTTTAAAATAGGCATTTGTTCACTATTAATCACTATTATACAATTTGCTCACTTCGAAACGGAGAATCTTAGAATCTTGAAAAGAGGTCTCACTCTGAAATTGTGTTTAAAATTGGGCTGTTGGGGAGTTCGTAGATACCTAGAGGCTGTTGTTGGTTGGTTCAAGGTTGTCGGGAACTCTCGAAGCATTACTCACTTGGTGTTTACTGTTAACTACTGTGATATCATTTTATCAAGATGACATTCTGATCCTCAATTAATGAAGAATTATAATTATCAATGTTCAATATTGAAAACAAGTAAACAAGTAAATAAGTAAACAAGTAAACAAGTAAACAAGTAAACAAGTAAACAACAAGTGCTGAAATAATAACCAGTGACGGGATTCCGAGTCGATGCAAAACGCACTCCATTCCTGACATTATTATAGCATTATAGCATTATACTTGGGAGGGTCTATCTATATTACAGACTACAGTATTGAAGTACTATTGAAGTGTATATATATTATATTCATAGGCTCACAGGCAGCTATCTCTTCAATGCTGAACTGCTGTACTGCTGTACTTCCTTGAGTAATCCTGGGATACCATCCAGGTAAGGATGAGTGAAAACTGGCTCAGATTGGCGTCACCTGTCACAGCTTGGTTGGTTAGCCAACTGTAGTATGAGAAGTGCTTCTTTGGTGTCTATTGAACAAGAAAAACTACAAGAGGAGATCATCATCCATCATCATGGATAGTGATAATTGGTTCTTTATGGTGATGTGCAGTCATTTAGCTTATAATAATAAACCTTTTCAATGGTCTTGAAGTTTTGAATCCAATATTCATAAAACTTCATTCATAATCAAGATATGATGCCAACACTTCCTAGCATTCAGAATATACTGTCAATCTTATCGTTAGCAATATTCCTCATCGATGGTCTTTCAACTCTCAACTCTTAACCCTTGAAAATCTAACTGGTGATCTGGTGATCTCAGTTCAAATAGGAATGATCTGTGGAAGTTTCTTTTAGTGTTGATAAAGTTTTAGTCTTACTCAATGGAAGACTGATGTGTTAATATCAAGCTGTTGTTCATCTATACCACATCCTTCATATTCAGAAACATTACTACTATTTATGCCCTGACTGTCCTGGTTAATTCTTGCAGCTGTTTGGTTAAACACTGTGATCATAGGTTTCGAGAATTATCGAAAGTCTTTGAGCTAGAGATTTGTTCTTTCAGAAGGTATATTGTCATAACAGTATACATAAGAGATCAGTCTTTGTTAATACATCTCAATAGACAAGATTGTACCTCTTTATTTCCTTCTGTGCAGGGAAAGAGCTCCTATTGTAACTTATTTTGTACTTTTTTGGTTTGTTATTTTGCAATGTTGGTTCTAAAGACTGATCATGAGGTCGTTTGATATCATTCATGATGTGTTATCATCTGAAAACATACCTATATCAATTATAGATGCCATGATTAGTTAGCTTTTGTCTGGTTTTCCTAGTTTCATAACTATCTTTTATAAGTGTTTAGTTTGATTTTGTTCCCAACAGTATCATTTCTAAATCAAGAGAAGAACTCATCAATGTATACACGCAATCTGTAATGTCCTCTTCCTAGATGACTTATAACTCATAAGTAGTTACTCTTTGTCGCCACTCTTCTCAAAGAATTGAGTAGTATATCTATTGATAACTCGTCCATTCTGGTTTCATGTAGATATTCTGAACTGGGTATTCAACAAAAAGTATTCTGAACAAAAAGGGGAGTAAGAAGTATACAATATAGTAGAGCACATCTAGACTACTTGAAGGACAACGTACGATAAGTGAACCAAGCTGTCTAATGGATGAAACCACATTGTGCCATGAATACTCACGAACAATAATTTGACCTTATGACCTTATGACCTTCTGAGTTAGCGCTCAGCGAAAACAATTCGGGTCAACCTACTAGACAAGACATGACAGAGAAGACTAGTATGTGTCTTAGAAGTTAGAAGTTAGAACACAGTGAGCTCAGCAGCTCAGCAGCACCAACCGCTCCAATGTCCATACTTTCAACAATACTAGCATCTTCTTCTTCTTCTTTCTTCACTGAAACTCGCTAAAGCATCGGCAACACCGAATCTCTTCTCTTTCTAGAAGTTCAGGCAGAAGCAGGAAACGCTAGGCAGAACGGCAGAACTGAAATCTTAGAAGGCAGCACCAGTGCACCACCGGGGGCTCTCCCTAGAAACGGTGCAGCCTGGTGGGATCTCCCGAGTCCGTCTGTGAGATATACGCTTGTATGTTATACTATGGCAGGATATGATCACTTGACCAGCTGAGCTCATTTAGTGATATCATATGTGACTATGTGATCACACAATAAACTGGATCTGGTGATATCTTGTAGCCCCTGAAGATCACTAAAGACTAAAGACTAAAGACTAAAGACTAAAGACTTCCATCCAGCGGCCAGTAACTTCTTCTCTTAATATTGAACATTTTGACACCCAGCTCATTAACACTTCTTAATTCATCATTAATTTCAATTCCCCTGACTACTATGCTAGTATCTAATACTCATTGGCTCGTTCCTAGAATATAGCACCTCGTGCAATAACTAATTGTTCCGATATATAGAACTTGGGGCTTCAACGATCTAGCTAATTGAATCTGGGCTGCTCCCGAAATGGATTTGATATATGAATCATGATTCATGATGGATCAGTAAATCAAAGTCTAGTACCTCATTCTATCTTGTATCAATGAAGAATGATAAAATGATGGAATGGATACAGTGGGCTTCTGGGAAGTGTGATGATGGAATGTGTTTGAGAAGTAGCAATATGATGTATAAATTCATTGATTCTTTCTGTCCCAGGTTGTTTATTGATCATACCGTGGGGACATAAATAAAAAATTACAATTGCTTCTTATACTTACAAGATTAGTTATTTGATGATGATGATTGGAGATTGGAGTAATATTATTAGCATTAAGTTGAGAGGCAGACTATTTATCTATGTATGTATGATAGTGTGGTATAATATATAGCATAGGTATCAATTAATATTAGTGGTTTTCATAAGAGTGTGAGATAAGCAAGAGAGTATGAAGGCAAGAAGAGCAGGAGACAAGAGATAAAAAAAAGACTGTAATAACACAAGAAGAATAAGAATAAGAATAAGATGGGCATTGAATAGATAGATAAGTAGGTAAATAAGTAAACAGAGTATTAATTAGAGTATCAATTAATAGATATGATATGATATGATATGATGATGATATGACAGCAAATATAACAAGCATAAATAATGTTAATGTAATTCATTGTAATGTAATGAATAGAAGATAGCAATAACAATAGCACTCTTTTTTAAAGAACAGTGAATGAACTGATGATTGATAGATGCATGAAGATAAAAGTAAGAAGAGTATAAAAGTAGTCATAATTGAAGAGCTGGGTATGTATGTATGTATGTATGTATGTATGAACTGTATCCAACAGTATGATGAATGAATAATGATAAGATATAGAAAGATATAAAATATAACAAGAATTGAAATTAACATAAGATAGCAAGTAAATTAATAACTGAGTAAAGTAAAGTTGAAACTAGCAAAAGCAAAATAGGAGGACATAAAAGCATTATAATAACATCAACTAACTCCAGACGTTTGATTGTTGATGTTGTGGTAGTGGTGGTGGTGGTTGATAATTGTAGCTTAATGGAGGTTGCATAACAGCAGCAGCAGTGGCATTACTCGACGTCGATGAAGATGAAGATTGGTCAAGCATTGGATAATTGATTATTCCCAATCCTTGTTGTGGCATCTGTTGTTGTTGTGAGTATACTTGTTGTTGTTGATGGAATTGTGAAGGATCCAAATATGCTTGTTGTTGTTGGTGTTGAGGTGGCAAGTAATAGGAAGGAGTATTCATCATCTGTTGTGACTGTTGGCCTTGTTGGGATGGAGTAGAGGCAGATATTGAAACATTTGGAGGCATTGGGAGTGCTATTGGGATGTTGTAAGAGGATGGTAATACCGAGGATGCAGATGAGACAGATGATTGATTTGAAGAAGGTTCTGAAACTGAAGAATTAGCAATATAGTTGTAATTATCAGGATCTGAGACTGTTGCTGTTGTTGTAGTGGTGGTGGTTGTCGTTGTAGGCTCGGAAGAGGATGGAGGTGTGTTGTAGATGTAGTAACCACCAGTACCAGTTGTACCAGTATTAGCATTAGTATTAGGAGTGCCATTGATCATGTTTGGGAATGAAGACATTGCCGTTGGCAAGTATGGACTTGGTGTCTGATCATTGATGGTGTTACCGTTACCATTTGTGTTGGTGCTGGTGTTGTTATTTGAAGGAGTGGCAATGTATTGAGGTCCCATGATTGCAGCATAAGTGTACCCATTATGAGTTACATGTTGAGGAGGAGGATATTGAGTAGTATAATAAGCGTATTGGACGTGTGGTTGACCGATTTGTAAAGGAAATGGTGGTTGTAATAATGAATGGTATTGTTGTTGTTGTTGGAATTGTTGTTGTTGGAATTGTTGTTGGTATTGTTGAATTGGAGTACTGATCATAGTTGAGGTAGATGAAGATTGTGGTAAATTGTTTGTTGCAAGGGTGTATTTTTCCAAGATCTTTCTAATGCATAATTCCAAAACGTCACCATTAAAGATATTCAATATCTTACAAGGTTTTTCAATATTTAGGACTTTTGGAGATTTGAAGTTGATCAGGGTCTTATAAAAATTATTTGATTTATTTATTGTTATTGTTGAGAAATTTGATAAATTTCTTCTGATTCTGTTCTTTTCCATGATGTCAAATCTGTTATTTGTCAATGTTTCCAATAGTTGTATGAGGTTTGACAGTGTGATGAAGTTTGAGTCCTTGTATGATATGATTGAGATGACGTTTGATGATGATGATGTTGAAGTTGTTGTTGAAGATAGAGGTGAGTTTGAGGATGTTGAAGTTATTGAAGACATTGACAGGTTTGAGTCAGCTCTTAGTGGAGAAGAAGTGTTTGAGTGTAGATCTGTGGCATTAGTGGATGTGGATGTGGCAGTAGTACCAAAATCATTATCCAGTATGTTGAAAGTAAGTGATACAGTCTGTGTTATTGGATTGAAAGTATGAGTATATGAGAGCAGTCTTCTTCTTGAGTTTGCACTTGTTTGAGCTTGTCTGAGTGACTGAGAAAGCGGTATGTCGATGTTGAGCTTGATGGAGGGCGCGTTGAAGGAAGCCTTTCTGACGAGCACTGGAGTGTTCATTGTGATATTGTGATATGGTGATAGTATGGTATATGGTATAAGATCTAGCAATAGAAGTACAAGATATAAGAAGAGGAATCGCCATTGTATTTATACTGGCCGCCCAATCCTGGAGCGCTGACATGGAAGCAAATTGTGCACAGACACGCCCACAGCGAAGCGATAGCAGCGCATGCACACACAGGCTGCAGGCCAGGCCAGGCGCCTAAGCGAGACGGACAGACCCGCTGTGGTGGTGTCCGGGTGTGGGTCTAGGTCAGTGCTGAGTGGTGTTTAGTATTGGTATATTGGTAGTATATAGTAGTAGTTATAACTCATAGGTATAGTATAGCATAGTATATTAATAATAGTATATTAGTACTAGTACACTCGTATTATGTATATCACACATAACACTACAAGTCTGTAACTCACCACTAAAACACCATCCACGATCGGAAAACCCGACAAGGCGCCCAGGCTGTGCAGTCCCAAAGAAAGTCTCTGCTCATTGAAGGTTTTGAGTCTCGAGTCTCGAGACAAATCAAAGTACACCTCCTTGGCTCCTTGACACTATGGTGACTGAAGACTGAAAGTGTTTGAACTGTCTGACACATCTTCGTGACAAGGAGATGGACAGGTGTGTGGATTGGGAATGTGCACTTGTCCTCATCCGCAATGGGCCTTGCCAGTTGCCAGTGTTGCCAGTGTTGCCAGTGTTGCAATTGAGCAACTGCTGCTTGTTCTGTTCCTGTTTCTAATATATCTTGTACTACTACAAATTACAAATTACAAATTACAAATTACAATAACTCAGCAAGTCCGCAGTGGACACTAGATCCCACTAAAGTCCACTCCTGCTGGGACATCCACAGTGCACAGTGCACACTCCTTTATTCGTAAACAGACTGTCTCTTCTCTCTTGTATCTTTGTAAGCTGAAGCCTGAGCAGTAAAGTATTACAGTATTACCACTAGTCAAATAGCTATACTAACAACCAAGAGATCACTAGATCAGATCACCACAGATCTCGCAGTATAACACAACAATTAACACATACTCTATACAGACTATAGACTATACTATAGTCCATATCTTCCTCACTTGCCCCTGACTCTGCTGTTGTCTGGCATCCCCGTCTTCTCTCTTCTGAAGTTCTGATCTCTTTGTTAACTCAACGTATAGTTCTTGTTTGTTGTTCCATCCTCCTTCTGTACTGTCTCAGTCTCATAATCCATTCTGGGCCCTATTGTTAAACCATTAAAAGGCCTTATACTACCTATACTATATATCTATATACTATACTGGCCACTAGTATCATTTGCAAATCTCTATTATTCAACATTATTAATTACAACCTAACTACTGTTTGTTAATTGTACTATTGTACTATTGTACTGGACTGGAGTCTCTGTCTGGGTTGCCGAATCGGTTAAAAATTTCTCCTGTCGATCCTTTTCCCAATTAACAAGGCATAGAACCATTCATAGTCTCATAGAAGTCCTTGATGGAAGCTCTTGTCTTGGTCTCTTGGTGATCTCTTGGTGGAGGGATGGAGTGATGGAGTGTTCAGAATTGTGAAATATAATAAGTAGTGGTGTATTATGTATATGTTGTTGACTAACTACCACCAACCACCAATCACCAGGCTGGCTAATACTTGCACAGTTCTCAGAACTTGAATAGTACTCATGTTCTCGTCTTGACTCTTCACTCTTCACACTTCCACTATTTCAACATTTCAACGACCTACACGTAACACGGTACTCCTATTTCAACTCCAACAATATAAATCGCTAACGTCGTTTCAACGTTTCAACGGTGGATCGGCCTCATACATATACCAAGCACTCCAGTCTTGTGTGCTTGTATACTTGTAGTCTTGTATGATGAATTCTATCTCTGGATTTCATACTAGTTACTAGTTACTAGCTGAGTAATTAGGTAGTAAGTAGTAGGTAGGTGTATGGGACCCGTACCTGTTATAGCCCACTAGTGCGACCCATAATGGTAAAGTGTCAAGCTGGATCTCTGCTCACTAGACTCAGATCTATATATTACATACTGGAATACTGGAATACTGGAATAATCAACGCTAATAACTTCCAAGTATTCACTGGTATGACGGTATTACTACTGTGGATAGATCACCATCAACTCAACATCTCTACGTTAAGAAAACTACACCCCCTTCATGATGATGAGATCTTGACCTGAACATGAACACAGTGAACAGCTGAAAGAGGAAGAAAAATTAATAAAATCAGCTTTTAGCCCCTCATACATCATACATATCTTCAATCTAATATTCAACATAATATACACAGTTTATGCCAAACTCACTCCTGGGCAATGGGCATCGAGGGCCTTTTACAAAATCCTCTCAATTTTCAAATCCCAAATCCAGGACCAGGAGTACTTGTTGATTCTTGGATTCTTGGATTCTTGGATTCTTGGATTCTTGGATTCTTTCTTGAGCAGTAGAGAGCAGGAAGGCAGGAAAGCGCTATTATCAGCTATAATTCCACAAGCTATAACTTATAAGCTAGCTGCTATACCTGTCAGAAAAAATTCACTGAAGAGACCAGTGATCGGACAGTTATTTGCATCCAGTCACCGTTTCGTGAGTCTTGACGTCTTGACGTCTTGACTCGGTGATAGTGATAGTGATGGTGATTGGTGACTAGCTTGGGGTGGTCAGTGGTCACTGGTCACTGGACAAGCTGTCTACTGAAGAAAGAACAACCAACTATCAAATCTTGATCAGTCATGAAGAAATATTAATATAGTCAAGATCATATTGAATATTCATGATGATTCATGATTCATGATGTCTTGAAGATATTCCAAATCCAGATCATGAAAACGTTACATCAAACAAAGAAAAAATTTGAAATTTTAAGTATAGAAAGTTAGAAACTAGAAAGACGTTGATATGCTTAGCCTTTGTTGCATCTTTCAGTACTCAAAATTAATATCGAAACTTCGAGTCAACTGTCAACAACGAGTCATATTGAATTTATCATCAGCGATCGATCTGGAATATTCTTCCTTTGTGATTTTGTGATCATGATGAGTAATTATATTGACATCTGGTTATAATACTTCAAAGTCTTATTTCTTTACTTACTGAGTGTAGCTAGTAGGTTACATACGAATCAAGCTCGGTCGAGGGTGGTTAATGTTAATACTGGACTGGAAAGCTTCATTTATTGTACTCTCAACTTCTCAACTTCTCAACCGAGATTTGATTCAACGCTAAAATTCGTTCTCGATATAAATAAAGTACCTGAACAAGAACTGTTGGCTGCTAGTTACTAAGAGACTAGTGAATCAATTCGTGATATATGTCATCACTATAATAAATCCTAAAGGCACCTCGGTATCTCTCTTCTATTGAGTCCTTACCATCAAAATTTTCAGCCTTCTAGTACCAACTAGTCTATATGCCTTCAATCCTCAATAATCAACATCATCAACAACATCATCTCTCCTTAATGTTGATTGATGATCTATAAAATAATTGAAAATCTTCTCACGAGTCACTGATCTAAAAGGGCTTATAAGTCCACTGTCCAACCCACCACATCAATGCATATACATTGCTTGAGTCCTCGAGCACATTTTCCCATTTTTTTGTCACTCGAGTCCTGGTGAAATCGGGCATTTAAAATCTTTTTGTCCTTTAAAGGAGTTGGAGCCTAGGGCTCATAACCATTTAATTTATATTTATAGTAAAAAGTTGATATAATGGTATTTATTATGGTCCTAAAATATAAAAGAACTGTGTTTCAAATTGTGGCGAGATAAGATCATCAATCATGAGATCAGAATAGAATACAGTATTTACACGGCCTACTTAATACTTATAAGTTATCGTACGTTCGTTAGAATTACTTATACATTGGTGTTCTATCTCTGGGCGGTATTCAAGATCTTAGAAAACTCAAGATCTCATGATAATGACCCGCTTTGAATTGATGATTTCATAAACTACAATAACTAAGAGATGAACAAAATTGAGCTTGTTAAAACTTGAATTGTATTGTTGTAACTAAATAGCTTGATGGCGTATAACATTGAAGTTTAGGATACTTATCATAACAGTATATGACTAAGTAGTAAGGGGTTTATGTTCAATGTTAAATGATAAACCAAGAGCCGTGCGTTTCTGGAAAATATTCTGAAGTACTAAATCATAGTATGAGATAGTAAACAGTAAACACACAATTCATATAGTACCAAGTACCACATAACCTTTGTCTCTTCCAAGTCCGACCAACAAGTCTCAAAACTCAAGATCCTTATTCTTCTTACCATGAACACTTCCACAAGATGAACCACCAGCACTGCCTCCAGAACCACCAGCAAAATTTGGATCTGTGGTATTACCATTATTGTTGTTGTTGTTGTTGTTGTTATTAACACCATCATTATCTTCATCATCAATAGGAATGGACCATTCCTCAATTTCAAAACTTTTACGACCATTCTTGAATTGATACTCATTCATCACTGATCTCATTTCTCCAAATTCTGACTTCCCCTTTAATTTCAATAAATTGATAAATCCATGGAATAATTTCTTTGTATCATTCTTATAAGTCTTTGATAAATATTTATAAAGTGCTTCGTCAAATGGTATCAGATTGATAACTGTATCAAATATCAATTCAATGGATTTCGTGAATGAATTAGATAATAAATCTGTTTGTAAATTGGCAACTAAGATAATGTTATTGTTATTAACAATAGATTTCAATGAATATAGGAATCGTATCAATTCCCATGATGTTAACTTTTGTAATAATATCAAATTGGTCAAATTAGGAATCACAACTCTAATAATAGAATCCTTGTTCTTGGTTATCAATGATTGTAATTGCTTAATGACTGTAATATATGCAGGCGGTTGGGATGATGAGGAGGAGGAGGAGGAGGATTTGGTGATTGGGATACTCATCACTTCGAGCTTGGATGCCTTGATAGGCTTAGTGATATCAAATTGAGAAACATAATTCTCATCAGCATTATCGGCATTCACAATTGGCTTTGGTTTGTTATTATCATTCAATCCATACCTCCAAGCAATCTTTAAATCCTTGTCAACATTGCTATTTCCAGAATTATTAGTGGTATGTATCACTGGAGCAGCAGACCCTGAATTTGATAAGTTACTAACACTGATCTTTTGTTGTTCCTCTCTGATCTTGGATTTCTTGATATCAGTACGACTCTTGTATTCTTCAAAGACTTCAATATCTTCATCAGATCCTAATATTATCACTTTACTCTTCCCAGTATGCTTCTTGGAGTGTAAATACCCTTGTGAACAAACAAGTTTCAACAATATAGAACTGAAATCCATAGTACCAGATTCTGTAATCAATAAAGATGAGTTCAAAGGAATACCATTATGTACTAAGAATTTATCAAGATGGACTGAACCTGAAGATATAGTTGGTTGAGATGTAATGATTGATGGTTTGACCATTGGTGTATCCAAAACTGTAGGGGTAGCAGTAACTAATCTATCATTATTGCGATTACCAATAGGTACTTCCACGGCTCCTCTTGAAGGTATTATAGGACCACCTCTTGCCATAGGAACAGGTACACCTCTATTCATCATCATCATGGGAGTTCCAACACCTCTGTTAACGCCAGGAGCACCATTTGGAACCATTCTTTGCACACCAAGAGCACCAGGAGCACCGCCTATAACTTCTCCTCTCTTTCTGAACGACATAACTCTGCTTTCAACCTGAATACTCTTTGATATCCATCTCTTAAATTTGACCATCTCTTTAAAAATATCAAAATTTTGACATCAAAAAAATCGAGTTCCGACCATAAATCACGTGATTTTATTTTTTGAATTCCGGTCTGATTTTTTAGTTTTTTGCTTTTGCCACCATCGTCATAAATCATGATCACATTTTGAACTGTTTATTGAAGAGCAAGAATTTCTATATTGAAAGAACTGATATATCTGGCGTCTCTGGTTTGACGTTTTACTCTCTTTCTCTTTTGATAAACAATACAAAGCGCTATGCCAAACTCGAGCAGTGACAGTCCCTTTGTCGATGACGATGTTCATAACAACAGCGACGATGATGATGCTAAGACTGTCTTTAGCTCACAACAACCTTCACAGATAAATTACCTAAGGGATGAACATAGATTAGAAGGGTCCACAATGATCAATGGTGAATTCGAACCATCCCACAAAAGAACAATCAGTAACGAGATCTCAGCCAACAAGAACTTGAATACTCTGTACTATAATAATTTTAGAATTGCCTTGGACAGAATCATCAACAATTCTATGACTATAGTAAGAGATTTGATCAACAATGATGAAGATGATCAGTTGAAGATCGTTTATTATAATGATGATAATGACAATAATGAAAATAAAAATAATAATAACAACAACAACAATAATAATGATGAATATGATATCCTAAAATTAAATTTGAAGTTTAATGATTTTAAAAACTTCAAAATTAAAAACAATAATGAACTATTGATTTCAAAGTTGAATAATATCATCAATCATTTATCTTCAATAAGAGAAAGAATCGATGATGTCAACTCAAAGATCTTCATCACTGGTGATTTGAATTCTGGTAAATCAACCTTCTGTAATGCATTGTTAAGAAGAAAGATCCTTCCTGAAGATCAACAACCTTGTACTTCTGTGTTTTGTGAAGTTATTGATTATAAGGAAAACAATCAAATTGAAGAAGTCCATGCCATTTCTGTTAATTCAAAGATGAGTTATGATATTAATGATGAATCAAGTTATAAAATCTTTAAGTTGAAGGAATTAGAACATTTAGTTACTGAATTTGAAACTTATAAACTATTGAAGGTTTATATAAAGGATAATAGATCTGTTGATGAAAGTTTATTGAACAATGGTGTCATTGATATCAAGATTATTGATTCTCCTGGTTTAAATCTTGATATGTTACAAACTACTGAAGTCTTTTCAAGACAAGAAGAAATTGACTTGGTTATATTTGTCGTTAATGCAGAAAACTTATTGACTTTATCATCAAAGGAATTCATTTCTAATGTCTCTAATGAAAAGAATTTGATCTTTATTGTGGTAAATAAATTTGATAAGATTGAAAATAAAGACAAGTGTCGTGAGAGATTATTAGATCAAGTCAAGGAACTGGTTCCAGAAACACATAAAGATGCCAATAGTTTCGTTCATTTCATTTCCTCTGATGGTGTTGCTCCAAATGGTGATGGTGATGATGGTAATAATAATAACGATAATGATGACGATGAATTCATTGAACCAAATCCACAATTTGATCGTCTTGAAGAGAGTTTAAGAAACTTTGTTTTGGAAAAGAGATCAATCTCCAAATTACAACCAGCAAAGAATTATTTGACCAAATTATTAAGTGAATTAGAACAATTAATCAAATATAATGAAACTTATTATAAGGGCGAAGAAGTTAAATTACAAAGGGAATTGAATAAACTGTTACCAAACTATGAAAGTGAACTAGTTGAATCTGTGGCCATTAATCAAAGTTTAGAAAAATTAGTTGATAAAACTTGTGATAATATTTTTGAATTCACCAAGAATCAAATCAATGACACTGTTAAGGAATTAAGTGTTCAACCTGTTGTGGAATATAATGGATTACAACATTTGATGGAATTTACTGCTAATTTACAATTGGAGATGACTTCTAAAATCATGGAATCCGTTAAGGAAAGTGAAAATTATGCTAAATTGATGACCAAAGAACAAGTGGACAACTTGATTTTATTGGGTAATGAATCATTAGGTGATGAATTCAAATTGAATGATACCATTTTCAGAGATGATTTCATGTTTACTAGAAGAAAAGATTTGATTTCAAGAAGTTTAGATGATAGTATAAGCTTTCAAGATTTTTATAATCCATCGATGAATGGATTCATTGAATCATTGGGTTTATTTGATGTTTTAGGAATGGGTTCATCATCATCATCGTCATCAAGTTCCACTTCGTTGACTAGCAGTAAGGTTGGTAGTTTAACATTCTGGAAGAATTCTGGTTATTCCATGTGTATCTTCTTTGCATCCAAATTTGTTAATGCTAACAGTGCATCCACATCATTAATCACAGTGACAAATTTCCTTTCCTTGAATACTATCAAATATTTGGCCATACCCGTTGGATTAACTGTTGGGTTTTTTTCCATAAGATATTTGATTAATGATATACCATTTGCATTAACTAGAAATTTGTCTCAAAAGATTTCCAATCAAATCAATGAAATGAATTATCCAATGGAAAATTCAATAAGAATCTCAAATGAATGTAAAAAGATTTTACATACACCATTATTAGAGATCAATAAATCATATCAGACTAAATTGAACAAAAATTATTTAAAGAAGGAAGAATTAGAAAAGAAATTGAACAAGACAAGATTTTCTAATGTTATCTTAGGAAGATCATTACAAAAAGTATTGGATCAAAGATCAATGCTTAATAGAATCAATTTGAATAGTTTAAGTGTTGATTGATTGAATGATTGTTGCATTTCTGGTACAGATGTAAACTTGTACATAGTGGAAGGGAAGAGGAAATTCTAGTCAAGAGACCTTCATCTAATTTTTGATGATTTTTGAATTGTGTATTGTATCTTATATCTTATGAATTAATGAATGTTTAAACTTGAAAGAACCAAGTATCGTAATTGAATCACCAGAAGAGTCTATATACCAACTGATATCACTGTTTGTTTTGATCTTACTCAAAAACGCGCTCTAAATTTTGTATTTTTGAAAGGTGAGGAATTTGATGAAATATTAAAATCAGAGAAAAGGATAACTTGACTGAACTGCTGATCAATACATTTGTCCACAGTCTATAGATAGATGATACGGAATGTCTATATAAGACAAAAGATGAAGAATTACCTTCTGTTTTGATCAAAGTGTTCGGATGTTGTTGTTATTAGAATTTAAACGTACAACAAATAAACACGAAAAATCAAACAACAAAATAGACAAAAAACTACAAATCAACAAATAAATAAAACGATATGATATTTATCCTAGTATACATAATAAAACGAATCCCCATATTAGCAAAGTAAATAGACATCCCCATTAAAAAATTCATTAAAAAAACATTAAAATCCCAGATTTTTTCCAAATTTAAGAATTAGTAAACCAAAAAACAACAAGCACCAAAATCTTAAAAACCTTTATTGAAAAAAGTAATCAAACTTAAGCAGAAGTTGATGAAGAGTACTTGGTGACAGCACGGGTACCTTCAGAAACAGCATGTTTAGCTAATTCACCTGGTAAGATCAATCTAACAGCAGTTTGGATTTCTCTAGCAGAGATTGTGGACTTCTTGTTGTAGGCAGCTAATTTTGAAGCTTCAGAGGCAATTCTTTCAAAGATATCGTTGACAAATGAGTTCATGATGGACATAGCCTTTTGTGAGATACCGGTATCTGGATGGGTTTGCTTCAAGACCTTGTAAATGTATGAGGCATAAGTTTCCTTTCTGGCCTTTGATCTCTTCTTTGGAGCATCTGTTGAAGAGGCAGTCTTCTTAGCAGCTGGTTTCTTTTCGGCTGGGGCTTTTGAGGCAGGTTTCTTTTCAGCTTTTGGGGCCATTGTGTGAATATATGTGAATTAGGTTGTTGGTTGTAGTAAGTAGTTACTTGAGGGAATCTAAGTAAATAAACAAGAGAGTGGGAAAGGGCAAGAGCAAGTCCTTATATAGTTTTTGCCACAAAGCTCAACTTTTGTTTTTCACGGCCATGCCAGAATTTACTCACCTTGAAGCAAGTCCCGATTAGGAAGGAGGCGACCTGGCCTCAGTTTGCAAAAAAAAACGGGTTCGCGTGAAAACCAAGAAGACGTTGCCACTCGGAACACAATTTCGCCGTTCCCAGAAATACAGCACCACCGCGAAGTTCTCAGAACGCAACCTTGCAAAAGATAAACAAACGCTCTAATTGGCCACGCCACGAATCCAGTCTGGCCCTGATCAAAGTCTATATAAACTCTAGTCTTCGCCCTTGTAAAACTACTTTCTTTTACTTTTACTTTCCCTCATCGATATTTCTCATATCTTCAACTTACTTAAAATCAAATATTCATACACACAATGTCAGGTGGTAAAGGTGGTAAAGCCGGTTCTTCAGAAAAAGCATCCCAATCAAGATCAGCCAAGGCTGGTTTAACCTTCCCAGTCGGTAGAGTTCACCGTTTGTTGAGAAAAGGTAACTATGCTCAAAGAATTGGTTCTGGTGCTCCAGTCTATTTAACTGCTGTCTTAGAATATTTAGCTGCTGAAATCTTGGAATTAGCTGGTAATGCTGCCAGAGATAACAAGAAGACAAGAATCATCCCAAGACATTTACAATTAGCCATCAGAAATGATGAAGAATTAAACAAGTTATTAGGTCATGTCACTATTGCTCAAGGTGGTGTCTTACCAAACATTCACCAAAACTTATTACCAAAGAAATCAGCAAAGGCTGCTAAGGCTTCTCAAGAATTATAAGCTTTGAAAATTGATTAAAGCTATAAATTGGTATTCATTTTATTTTTACTATTTATAAAAGCTATAGGTTTTCTTTATTTTGGTTCTTTTGTTGTCGTCTGTGTGGTTTTTTAATGATTTGGTTTTTATTATAAAGAGATGAAGGATATAATCTCTCTTTTTGGTTAATGAATTTTTTAGTGTATATTAGCTTCATAAATATTTGAAATAATCTTCGTTTGATATATCAATTTGTAATGTTTTCTAACCTTTTTAAAATTATTTGTATGTTATGATGTTTTAAGAATATTTTGTTCTTTGGTGATGTTTACCTTTTTTCGCCATGATTGTTTCCATAGCAACCACATTAGAGATTGTATAAATGACAAAAATGTCACTAATTTAATGAATAATGGGGCTAAAGACTTAATGCTTAAACATAGTATACCAAACAATATCTAATGAAACTATATACAGTCTTTAAATTTAGTTTTTCAAAATTATTAGAAAATTCATAATTATCTTTACTCATTAACGATATTTGAAATTCCACAGTACCTATTGCAACTCACAACTTTTGAACAAATAATTGTATTTTGTGTCTGATCCTTGTTTGATACTACTATTCTTATTATATCAATAATTTTAAACAGTTTTGTGTATTCAAAAATGCCATTATGTTTGGTTTAACACTCAAAAATATCAATTTGAAATAACGGGCGACACGGTATGGGCGGCACGAGAGGTCCTATACAAAAGAGTACCATACGGTATGCAAAGAAACACGAATAAAATTAGTAGATGAAATGAGATATACATTATTAAAATAGCGAGGAGTATAAACATACAAATGATAATGATACATAAATGCTCTATCAATAAGTAAATAAATGACTGAGTGAATAAAAGTGAAACTAAATCAAAAAATCTAGCTATAATGTAGTACAAGTATGAAGGAAACTTAATGAGTGAATGAAAGCACGAGGAGAGCAAATTGAACGAATGAGATATTGAAGATAAATGCAAATGAGTTTAACAAAAAAACAACAACAAATAAATAAATAATGAATTAAATGAGTAAGTGAAAGAAGAGGATGGAGTAAAAGGTAAAATTTCATCTATCACCATATTTTTTAGATCTTCTTGATCTTAGAGTATCATCACTTCTTGTGTTTCTCCAACTATCGACAGCTCTTTGGATTAACCCAATCTGATTTCTAATTTCAATATTATTCCAAGCTAAATTCCAACCAGTATCATTACAAGAAGATTCATATTCATATCTGTTTCCCTTATATTCACTTTTGGAATTCACAAATGCATTGGGATAAATACAATTGTTATAAAGAAAATCATATGGTAATTTTCCCATTAATTCATCATGTGTATGTGTGATTGATGAATTAATTGTCAAGATTTTGAACTTCTTACTCTTGGAATATGCAAATGTTAATTTCTCTTTCCCATCAACTGGATCAATATAAGATCTTGGTTTTATTGCAGGTAGTGGACCTGGTTTGTTTTGATTGATGTTAAATTCTTTAACTAGTCGCTCATGTGATAACACAGCTTCGATCTTCTTTCTCTTATTCGCTATTGCATCTGTAGTTACGGAGATATCTTTATCATTACCATCCTCATTTGAATTGATGACATCATTTGTTTCTGAATTTGAGGCAGAATCTAAATCAGAGATGGAATATGAACTTGGCGATGCCAATTGAGCAGAATTGTTACTAGTATTGTTGCTAGTATTGCTGTCGTTATTAAACTTGAGCATTTCATAAGATTGGAGTTGGGTATGTAATGTGTGATCATCTTCCTCTACTTCTTCCATAACATCATCTTGGATATAGTCATCTGGATTATATTCATTCAAAAGTGGATCCAAACCTGAGTTAGATCTAGCGTTATCCGTTGACACTATGTCTATAGATCCTGGATCTTGAGAATTCTGTGCGAGTTGGTTTCGAGTATGATGTTCATAATTGTCATTATTGGTGTTGTTTGATGAATTTTTTATGAGGTTTTGAAACTCTGATGAGTTGAAGAATGTGTCCAATGACAATTCATCCGAGAGTCTCTTCAACAGATAATCTCCTTGATATATGAATGGTTGGTCTGTGTCTTCAATAGTGTTCTGATTTGGGGAAGAAGTGCCATCTTTGTCCGTTGTCATAACCCTCTTGAATATGAGTAGTGTGGATAGTATGTGTTGATAATATGGGATATGAGTTATAAGTGAGTGAAATGGCAATACTATAGTGTATTGATGGTGATTGAACATTGAATATGGAGAATGAAGGATGAGGATGAGGCAGTAAATATATATAGACACTCGAGCGATGAGGTGAAAAATTTCCAATAGAACATTATGGATCATCCAGATTTGGCACTTGATGAGTAGTGGTCCTGGGTCCACATTTTCTTTTTGTCGTTAGTAAAGTATGACGATATGATCAGTTGCTACCCTCGTTGGTAACGTCTCTCTGGCATTCCATGGATACTGTGCCTTCCATGGTTCCCTGTTTTGCTGACTGATAGCGTGATAATCATGTACCTTTTTTTTTTTTTTTTTTTTTTCCAGAAAGCTTGAGAATTTTTCAGATTTGACACATAACTTTTCAGTGGGATGAATTAACTCGGTAAGTTCTGGAGTTCTTGGTATCTTTGAAGCTGTTGATGAGTATAGATTTGCTAATTTTGTAGCCAATACACAGCCGCAGAAGGAGCACACAATCCCATGTCTTTTTTGTGACTTGCTCTGGTGTCTCTGAGCCATAAATCTGCTACCATCTCTTCCCTGCTATAAATTTCGAGAACCCGTGGAAAAAGAAGTCCAAGGAAACAAACTGGTTTATACCATTCTCCATTCTCCAGTTTATGCAAAAGATCTAAAAGCCTTTAGTTTTACACATGCACACTACTCTTCTTCTTCCAAACGCTTAAATATCCACAAGAGATGTAATATTTGATATTCAAATAACACATGTTAATTGATAGATTAGTTGAATAAACCGAAAGACAACAGTTAACAACACATTAGTCTTATTCATTCTTCTAATGAAATAAGCAGTACAAGCTTGCAACTGAAATCAAAATCATAAATATTCATTAACCTTAGCAAATTATACAATACTAGTGCCATCTTCTTTCGTTTCATCCATCCGTAAATCTTATTATTCTTTCTCTTCTTCTTTAGCATTACTATCATCATCATTATCATCATCATCAACTTGATTAATTCCATTTCCTTTCCCTATTCCTGTTTTACTTTCCATTACATTTTCATTTGTATTTGTGGTTTCATTCATCATTTCGTTATTATCATCATCCTCATCAACTATTGGATAATCTTCATCGTCATCATCAAAGCCTTCAGGTATTGTGTTGGCATCTGAGCTTTGAACAACATATGGTTCATCATCCTCTTCGTCCTCAACTTCAACCTCGACTTGATTCTCAAAACTTTCAACATCAACATCAACATCGACATCAATATCATCGTCATCTTGTAATTCAATCTTACCATCAGTGTTATTTCTCTTGATGAAACCTCCTTCAATATTCTCATAATCATCCTTGATAGATCCTGTACAATTTTCATAAGATTCAATTTCAAGAGTACTATCAAATGAATTGGGTACAGCAATCTCAAATGGTGACGATGAAATCATCTCACTTGCTTTAGCATCTCCCAGCACAACAACTGAACTATCAGCTTCTTGTTCTCCTTCTTCTTCATGTTCAGCAACTTCAGTAACATCATCTTTGAAGCTATCATCCAAATCTCTTGAATCTTCTTCTGGTTTATCTTTCAAACTCTCTTCTGGCTCCACTTCTTGTATTTGTTGTTCTTGTTGATTTTGTTGATCTTCTTCCATTTCAATTTCTGACTTATTCACAATAACTTCTTCATTATTATCATCCTCAGTCATATCATTGGCATCACTTCCTTCAATGATATCATCATACTCTAAACCAACATCAATGAAATCATCCCCATTTTCATCATAAACGACAAATGAAGGCTTTCTTTTATTCAACATCAAATCAGGAACATCATCTGGAGAAATATGAACGATATTATTCTTATTATTAGAGTTCTGGATAGAATCTTTCCAATTCAACCAATCTTCTTCATTCTTGATCAGAAATCCTAATAACATTGATGGATCAACTTCTGATAATTCAATCTTTCTAATTTTTTTAGTATGAACAGATTCAACGTCTAATGCGGAAACAATCTCAGTGCTTTCACTAATGGTTCCTTCATCAATCTCATTATTGTTAGATGTATTATTGTTGATAGGTTTATCTTCAGTTTGAATGAGTGCTGGTTGAGCGAAATGAGGGTCCAAATATAAGAGGTAATCACCTTGAAATCCAAAAAAGTAATGAGATGAAGATGGTCTACCACCAGATATACCAACACTTTGTGATGATGATAAGACACTTTTCAAACTCTTCCAATAAACTTTATTGATACTATCAATACCTAATCTAACCCCTAATAATATCAATATTGGACTAAATGTATTCTTATCATTGGATTTTGCTAATCTAAATACTTCATTTTCATAAACATCTCCACTATCTGATCCAATATATACCTTGATCCCACATTCATCAAACTCATCACACAGAGCCTGTATACTTCTTGCAGAGGCTGAAGGTCCAAACCATTCACCAGCCTTCTTGCCTGCCAGTAGTTTCCCCTTTTGGACAATGTTATGGATAGAAAAAGGATGATTTGGAGAATCAATAAACCAAGAAACGATTTGGTCATGGATTTTTGATGATTCATCCAAGGAAGGTTCGACACTATTATATCTCCAATCACGTCCTAATCTGAGGTCTAATAGGGCATTAGCCAATAACGTTTGACTTGTTCTAATCATACAACCCCATCCGCAATCTGTTGTAAAATATTCATTGGTCAAATTAAGCAAGTCTTGACCACCATGGAGTAAGTTGCTCAAAGTGACAGGAGAGGGACCATCTGGGTCTCTTGCAAGGGGTGGGAATTTTGTTCTATATGTCAACCAGATTCTAGTATAGGCATCGTTTAAGAAATCTGGCGGCCATTCATTTGCTGAGGATATCGTTGCTGTTGAAGGAGCAGTACTGGCTGCGTTGTTGAAGCCAAAGGAGAAGGTGTTTATGTATTTTTTGATTTCTGAGATGGAGTCCTTGCTTGTGTCTTGTTCCTGTTCCTGTTCCTGTTCCTGTTGATCTACTTCTTGTTGCTGTGCTGGTGGTATATCCTGATCCTGGCATGTGGGGCTGTATGCCCTGCCCAACACGACGATCGAGTTGTCGTGGTCTGTGTTCTCCAGGCCCTTGTCCATGAAGAGATTCAGCACTCTTTGAAGGCCTCGCGAGGTGGACATCATCTGTGGTTTATTCAGCACCTTTTAAATGGTTTCTTTGATGGCAAACGGGATAGGGAGATGATAACGATTCAGAAGCTGGAAGAGCTGTTTTTTGAGGTAGAACGACGCGTTTGAGAAGGTCTCTTTGTTGGTATATTTGTTGCTGTAAATATAACGTGGATGCTGTCCTTTTCAGTGAAGTGACAGGGCAGACTTGACTGGTTGTGTACTTGTTAGTCTGTTTGTTACACGTTAAACAAGTTGAAATCAGTTTTTTGGTTTTTGGTGATTTTTGGATTTGGATTTTTTCCTGGATTTGCCCTCTAACAAAAAAACTGGCTCTTGAGCGTGAAGATATACTACAAAGTCATCTCTTTAAACAACACTTGCTATACACATATTGCTATGCCTAAAAGAGGAGGACGTGGCAGCAGAGGAGGAAGAGGCCGTGGTGGTCGTGGTGGATTTGGTGCAAGAGGAGGCTATTTGGGCGCCAAAAACAAGAACAGGAATGGCAGAAGAAGGAACAACAACAACAGTAATGGC
The DNA here is from genome assembly GCA_030582235.1 of Ruyongia ponderosae. NCBI lineage: Eukaryota > Fungi > Ascomycota > Saccharomycetes > Phaffomycetales > Wickerhamomycetaceae > Ruyongia > Ruyongia ponderosae. Next base: position 168,700 of record JAKTWV010000005.1, on the reverse strand, counting down.
AATCCAAACGCAAATGCTGACTTCCCTGAGCTGTTCGACTTGAATGATCCTGGCATGTCGGTATCTAAAGGTCCCAGTATGAAAGATGCTGCAAAGAGAACTGGAAGAAGAAGGTTCAACATGCAGTCAGAGGCCTTCAATACTCAGGAAAACCAACGAGATGATGACGATAATTCTAAACTCCCTCTACGAAAGAGACCTGTGGTGTTTGTAAAGGCTTCATACAGCTATGACCCCTCAAAATCTTTATTGAATCAGGAATCTATTGAGAATAATACTATTGAAGTGGAAGTACAGGTAGTACAAGAAGATGAAATATTAGTTGAAGAAGAAGAAATAGTAGAAGAAGAAGAAGAAATAGTAGTAGAAGAAGAAGAAGAAGAAATCATCGAAGAAGATCAAAACATGGTTGAAATTGAAACTGAAACAGTCATAAAAAAAGAACAAGAGATTAAAGAGGAGACTCCAGCAATACCCACTCCAAAGAAACATCCACCTAAGAAGAAGGTTGATATCATATCAACCATACCTGATGATAAGCTATTCTTTGTTGACGAAGACGGAGATGATAAGTTGGATGCCCACATGTCTGTTGAATACGCCCAACTAATTCAAGACCATGAAGCTGAAAAAATAGTAAAACCAGCTGCATTACCAATACCTGGTGCGCATCTAGAATTCAATCCAATATTATCAATAGGTCATGTTTATTTGCCAACTTCAAAAGATGATCATGGTAACGTCCGTGCATACTTGCCAAATTCAAATAAAGCAACCAAAGAAATTGAAACAGATATGATAAATTCTAAAGATGATCAAGATGATGATTATGAAGAGGATACTAAACTAGATGATTTGAACATACCTGCTGTATCAAAAGAAAAGGATTTATACAAAGCATACAATAAGTATATCAGTCGTGTTATGAATAACTTGAAAGATGAAGATGATGAAGATGATGAAGATGATGAAGATGATGAGGAAGATGAAGGTGATATGGAGTTTGAGGAAGAAGGAGAAGACGACGACGATGATGAAGATATGGCAGATGATACCATGAGATCAGATTTTGCTCAAACCACAGCTGAAGAATTTGAAAAACTGAGAATTGAAGAAGAAAAAGAAGAGGAAGATATTGGACCTGAATATGGCTTTTTGCCAGAAGATTATGAGTCATTTGATATTTCATTGATAGACATTATAAATATTAGATATGGAGCTGACAGTTCCCAATACCATGTTAAAGCATTCATGTTAACTGGTACATATGATTTCATTTGGATAGATGAAGATGTTCTTTCAGACTTTGTGTTAGAAAATGGGATGCCTGATCATAGACTGAAGGCTTATTATAAATTCATTAAGAATCAATTGACACCAGATGAACCGGAAGAAAAGAACTATGATGATATTTATTTCTCAGATTCTGAAGATGAGGAATCTGATGATCAATTTCAAAATTTTCAAAATAAAATATCATTTAATGATAATCTTGATCAAAATGAAGATGATTATGAAGAAAGTGAAATAGATGATGAAGGTTTAGAAGATTTGATCAAATTTACTCAAAAGTATGATGGTTTACGAGACATGGAGGTTGAATATACTCAAACTTTGAAAACTAGAGGTAAAGGTAGAAAGAAGGAATTGAATCTTGACCATATTGCTGATATGGATCTACGTGAATCATTAGCTGAACAATATCAAGCAGTTAGACAAAACAATAAGAAGAATAGAAAGGCAAGAGAGAGTAATATTCAAGCTGAACATGCCAATTCTAAAGATTTGTTATTGAAATACCCATTCACCATGCATATTGATGATATTTGTAAAGAATTTGAAAACTTTTTACATGATAGTAAAAGACAAGCTTTGAATTTCCCTCCAATGGATCCAGGTGCCATCAAGACAGTCAGAAAGATTGCTGAATGTTATAATATGAAATCAAGACGTTTAGAAAAGGGTTTAAAGATACATTGTGCCGTCATCAAGAACAAGAGAACATTCCATAGTTTACCAGATTATCACTCTATAGGATTGATGAGAAAGAGAAGAACTATTTTTAATAGAATTGATCAACAAAGACCAAGAGCGGACATTGAAGCTGAAGAGGCCAAATCTTCAAGAAGGGGAAAACCAAGTAAGGCTCATGTTAAAGATGGTGATATCGTCGGTGAGAATGCTCCTGAAATTCCTTCCAATAACATTGGTAGACAACTTTTGGAAAGACTTGGATGGAAGAGTGGTCAAGGGTTAGGGTTAGAGAATAAAGGGATACCCGAACCAGTCATAGCTAAAGTCAAGAAGACAAAGTTGGGTTTACGTTAGTGATTTTTATTTAATGATTGACATTATGCTCATGTTCATATGGAATAACTGTAGTTGATGTTGGTAAAATTAAGTAATCAAATCTAATATATTATTTATTCGTTCTAAGTAATGACATATTATCTATTTAAGAAATGCAAATAAATACTTGAAGTAAAAGGAAATCTATTTCTTTTTATTGTTCTTCTTCTTACTCTTCTTTGGTGGAGGTGCAGCATGTCCTGTATCTTTAACATGTTGAAATAGCTTATTTCTTGAAGAGAATCCTTCAGAACAGACAGAACATCTTTCTGTAGCTGCTTCTTTCTTGCTTGACGTTGTTGGTTCTGGAGTTCCTTCATTGACGGGTGTTCCTGGCAATCCAGAAGAACTATTAGTCCCGTTGATATCCTTCTTGGCCTTTTTAGCCTTCTTAGCTTTAGCCTTTGTTGTGCCCCAATCATCATCAGAGACATCATCAGCTAATGACATACCCTTCTCTAAATTGGCAGCTAATTTGGATAACTCGTCAAGCTCTTCTTCATCATCACTGTCGTTGTTATTATTTGACAATGTGGTGTTAGTAGTATTCTTTGAATATTTTTGCTTCTTCTTCTCCTTTTTAGATAGCTTCTTGGGTATAAACACCTCAGGTTCTGAATCTAAATCATCATCTATTTCCAGCTCGCTATCATCATCAACTTCAAGCTCATCAATTTCCTTGTCCGAGTGGACATCATCGTCATCGTCATTGTCTAAATTTTTGAGCTGTTCTTCAATCTCCCTAAGTTCTTTATCGATATCGTCTTCCTTGTCTTCATCCTCATCATCAGATTCATTCAGATAATCATCTTCCTCAAAATCATCTTCAAAATCATTAATATCTTCCTCTACTTCATCATCATCTTCCTCAGCAGTATCAAATTCACTCTCATCAGAAACAGGATCAATACCAAGACTTATACCTTCCTTTTTCATCTCCCATCTCAATTTAGATAATAACTTTTTATGCTTTTTACTACTTTCATGAGATTCGAATTGTTTCTCAGTCTTGAAGATTTTATCACAGATAACACATTCAAATGCATTAAATTCATTCCCATCATTTGAATCACCATCGTCATCACTATCTGAGAAATGATTTTCAATATCTTGTAAGTCCAAATCGTTAATCTGTTGCCAACTTTGTGCTTCAAATTGTCCTCTTCTCTCAGCATGAGCAGCACGATCTTTCTCCACTTGTCTCTTCATTTCTTCTTGGTGCTTTCTCTTTCTTTCCTGCTCAAACTTAGCAGCACCCTCTTTCACTCTTGGATCTCTTTTCTTTATAAATGATACAAAGCTTCTGACTGTTTCATTGAACTCACGTTTTGCTGAATCTCTTAGTTTCTTGTTCTCCTTTTCCATGGCACGCCTTGTACGACGATCAGAAGCAGTAGAATATCTATATTCATCTGTCCATGAAAATGTCTTGACTGTTGCGAATGATGACCAAGATTGATAGAATGCTCTAATTTGAGTGGCGTAATCAGTCTTGGAATCTCCCAATTTTGGATATAAGATATTTGTTGAATCATTTGGATCATCATCTTGATATTTTGAATAACCATCAAGACCCTGTTGACGACCAGCCAACACTTCTTCAGCTGCCAATTTAGCAAATAGGTTACTAGCCACCTGATACATTCCATTACTTGTGTCATTTATCTTAGCGTATAGCGATGGATCAAAGTATTTCAACAATTCTTCCACTGTAACACCTGTGACTTCAGCCTCAACATCGTCATCATAATCGTCATAACTTCCACCAGGACCATCTTCTCTCAAAATCTGAGTCTTATGAGAATCATACCATGCTCTTTCTTGTGGGTCAGATAGGACTTCATATGCCATTCTAATCTCTGCGAATTTCTGTGTAGCTTCTTCGATATTATCTCTGTTCTTGTCAGGATGATATACAAGGGCCATTTTCCTATATGCCTTTTTCAACTCAGAATCCGATGCAGATGAAACCACATCCAAAAGGACGTAGTAATCAGTCTTCATCCTTTCAAAGCCTGTTGAAATGTGAATGTATTGTCCATCGAAAACATAACTTCTTGAGCAGAAGAGCACTGGAAGTAAAATTCAAAATCGCCCAAACATCCAAACACCAAAGCGTCTAAAAGGCGACACCGCTTTAGCAAATAGTAACCATTCGTTACGAAATAGTCTTTCTAGAATTAGAAAATTGTCCATAATATCATAATTATACACATATGCTTCATTAAATTCAAATACCTGTCAAATGTTCCCCAAACATACCAACAAGCCTGTCAGTTATACTCTTTTAATATTCTTTTTCAGATCTTTAACCAGTACAGTTTGTAATAATTCAATGTTTTTATAAATTTGATTGACGCATTCTTTCATCTCTCTATAATTCAATTGATGCTTAGTCGTATCAAATTCTTTATCATAGATCAACATGTGTAGTTTTGAGACAAACCTTATCAACAGTCTCAACATCTTGAAACTTTCTGGAACTTCATACTTTATGTTTGTAAATGATATGTTGGCACATAATAAGATATTCTTGATAATGTTTGATAATTCTGTTATATTTGATATTGAATCTATTGTGGAAAGTTGCAATTTATCATATTTGAGCTGATCAATAGAACTGAAATTTTGTGGTGTGACAGATTTGGTGTATTCGCCCTTGATTGAACTTAACTGGTCGTTCAATGACTTCAACTGTTCATTAGTTGATTTGCAATCTGATTCCAAATCTTTAATCTGAGTTTGATATGTTTCTATAGATTCTTGTTGTATTTGCAATTTATTCTTAGCTTCTACTAGCTCTTGATTTATACTTGTCAAATCTTTGTTCAAATGAGCATTTTGATCTTTCAACTCAAGCACTTGTGATTGCAAAGATTTTATTTCAGATTCAGAGGCAGAAATTTCAGACTTTGATATTATTGTCATTGAAGTAGTTGGAGCGGAACTTGTATTTGGATTGAAGTCATTTAGAAGGATTGAACCATTTGGTAAACTTGAGATAAATTCTTTCAACTTCCTTAGCTCTAGTAGTTCCTTTAGATCTGCTTGTGTTTGATGAGTATTTCCATTGCTGTTGCTGCTGCTATTGCTAGTATTTGAGGTTGTTTTCTTCAATGGATTCCCCATTTTGGAAGGAGTTTGTGAATGAGTGTCATCTAGATGGTCATCACTTTCATCATCTTCCATTGATTCATTTATCAGTTCTCGTATTCTTGCAGATTCTGATAATGATAGTTTAGATTTTGCCTTCAATATATCCTTTGGTTGTAACTTGATGTTATTACTTGGAAGTTGAACTGGTGTTGATTGTGATAATGGCAGATCCCAAGGAGTAGGTTTTTGCCTTTGTGTTTCCTTTATGTCAATATTGTTGTTGGTTTTGTCAATCTCATCTTCATTCTTCTCCTTGTCATCACTAGCAGGAATAGAATCATCCAACCGATCTTGATTCAACCTATTATCAATGTACTGTGCAATATAGATGGCATCTTTGGATTTCAATGGAGTCTTAATGTTTGAAAAGAAGGCGTCTTGATCATTGTGATACTCGGTGTTAATTGCGGGACTGTAGCAAGCTCTATCAAAATCAGAGTTTGTAGGTGTAGCAAATTTAAGCATGATGCAATGATGATGGAGGAGGAAGATATCTAGTTGAAGGTGAGCTGTGAGAATGTGATTGAGAAGAGGAAAAAGGTAGATGTAATAACTGACTTAAGATGTGATTTCTGACTTGAGTATTGTAAACGGACGACGACAACAAGGTGTATGGGTTATTGTTATTGTTGTTGTTTTTCGATGTCGGAATCTGGTTGTCCTGGTGATTCCTTTGTTTACTCGTAGGATGTCCTTAAGGTTTGTAGTAGCTTGTACTAAATCGTTTTTGTGGTTTGTTGTTGTTTTTTTGTTTATTCTACTTTTTTATGTTTTTAATTTTTTAATTTTTTAATTTTTCTGGTTGTCATGGCAACGTCAGATTTTTTTGGTTGGGCAAAACTTTTCAACGACAACGACAACGACAACGACAGCAATTTCTCTGATCAGAACCACAAACCAGCTGGTTTACATGGTCAATTAGAGAAAGTGGTAGTCAAAAGCATCTCTCATACAAGAGGCTTCATCCCTGGTTTGCACTGTTTCCAGCACAAGAGACATTTCCCACCCAATCAAGTCCAAAGTGAATACACCATATAAAATGGGCAACGACCAAAGAGCTTTAAAAGCAGGAAAGTTGAAATCAAAAATTATAAGACCCACCCATCCACACAAGTGCAGATGTCAGCAGTTATACCCGATGCGCTGTGCAATGCAAACAAGTACCCCTGGTTACACAGACTTCTTGATCTCTGGTAACGTCTTAAGGTAAGTATGAAGAAAAGGAAAAATGGAAGTTCAGAAAGAAAAAGTGGCGATTCGGTTTCTTTTATAGTAAAATTTAGTGGTGTGCGGGTGTTTTGTTCAATATTGGAAATAGTAGCACCTGGGACCTGGGTCAAAGAAGTCAACTCTTATGTACGTAGTTTGTAGATTATTTATTCAATCAATTGTTGTGTATCTTCAAAATATGTCTATTTAGTTGATTAATCGCCACTGACTTTGGAAACGGTGAATCATATGCAGCAATTCAGCCTTGTTCGATTCAATATCAGTTGAATTGTATGCCAATTCAGTCATAAAACTCGTACACAATATTATACTTTGTGTTTGTCTCAACCTACTCTCAATATACGTTTGTGAACCATCTTCAAAAGTCATTAAATATTCAGTGTCTGGAGAGCTTATTTCACCACCATAAAAAGGAAGTAAAGACGTCACGTAATCACAAACAGACTCCTCAATCTGTTTTTCATTGACAAGTTGCTTTAAAATATTCATTGTGGCACGAATACCCTTCTTTTCCTCTTTCAAGATTTCCTGTCTCACCTTGAATGAAAACTTGTCATTTATTCCCCTAAAATCTTCCTCAAGTGTAATCCTGCGTTTTTTCATTTCTTCATTGGCCTTGTTGCGCTTTGCCGTTATTTGTATAGCTTGTTTAATTGCTTCTGATGATCTTGGATACCTAAAGTTAACAAAACGGTCTAACAAAAGCATAGTTTCCATTTCAATACCGGAATGTATGAATCTTGCCTGAGATCTTTCAAATATAGTATTTCCCAAAGTGACTATCCTTGGCAAGTTTTGCGACCCTTCTTGCTCTTGGTCCATGATCAAATTGATATCCTTATAACATCTCAGATTAGAATCATATCCAAGACTTGAATTAAACGCTAATGGTATGTAATTGGTTGTATAATCATAAAGAATCTCTTTCCAAACACTGTCTAGTTTTTTGGGCATAAATTTACCACGAGAACTCTTATCTGGATATTCAGCATCAAGAATAGGTTCAATTCTCTTTTTCACTTCAAGTGGCAAACTTGACCTATCATGGATTTGAATATCTGTATCAAACAGCGCCTTAACCAGTGTGTGCTTCATCTCTGGTGTCCATTTGCTGAATAGTATCTTGTCTGGTGTTGCTGACGCATCTTCGTTAGATACAAACTCAAAGTTAGCTAATGTTGATACGTCTTCGTTGATGTTAGCCCTCTTGAAAGAGGTATGATCTATGTGATGTTCATCTGAGCCATAGCAATGGACTTTGAGAGCAGTATTGTCAGAAGGAACCTCGATCTCACTCTTGCTAGATTTGATGGGAATTAGCTTCAATTTATTTGAGTCCACAGGGCCTAATGGTTTTCTAACACCATTCTTCTTCTCATTCTTTTTCCTATAATTTGGAATAAAGAAGGTGGGTTTCACACTATATTTCTCCATCTTGATTCTGGTGCTGTGGAAACCTGTGGAAGCCTGTGGTTATCGTATTATTGGTTGTTTACATTTGTTTATATAAACACGACTTTTTAGAAATATTCGTAAAGATCCATGGCAGAATTTAGAAAAAACCCGTGAAATTGTCAATTTTTAGTACAACTAGTACTATAAATGATTAGTACATTGCTGTTGGGATTGATCAGAGTTGGCTTTGTTTATGGTTAGTTTAGACCAAAGATGATCATGTTGCGAATAAAATTACGTTTCGTTGATAGTCAATGTGTAGGTGTAAAAATGATTCCAAAGAATCACCATATATTAGCTCCCTAAATTTTGAAATGGCTATTAGGGGATAGTTATTGACGACATCATTGATGGGGAGAGCCCAATCAACAAGTCAAATCATGGAAATTGCTTGCAATAACGTCCATATATATATATATAACTGTTTGTGATAAGACCCAGAGATCAAAAAGCACGCACAGTTAACATATACTGTTCCTCTTGACAAACACACCATGATATAAAGGATCTCATCAAATACTTGGACATTTGAAGCCTCAATTATGGATGAAAAGCTTGTGGATTATCCTCACAACAAAAATACACTTTAAACCTTGTTATACGTTTCGTTTTCAAAATTATAACTGCAGATATCTAATATTCATAAGCTTTAGCTGGCTGGGTTTAAAGCATTGATTTATCAAAGAATCTTCAGCAATATGCCAGAAGTTTGATTTTATCAATAACTCACATTGGATAATTTCCCCAGATACTTTCTTACATATGTTTGGTGAAAACTTTTTGAAAAGGATTTGGAAGCTCATAGCGGTTTGCTTCAAAATGTTTGATAAATCATTTGACGTTGATAACTTTGTTTTGTTGAAAAATGAAAAATATCGAAAAATACAAAAAACTATCCGAATCAGGAAATATCCCAAACAGGCAATTTATCTTTGATTACTTATACTTCTATGATCTTATGATAAACTAAAGCTCAATTCTCTCCCATTTGGCCAATCTGGCATCGTTGGTACCTGTGTTTCTGACTAGACAATAGTCCCATTTCAATTCATGGAAGTAATCACTGCCATCACTGGTAATCAATCCAATCCCAGAGTTCATACCCTTTGTCAAGTTATATCCACCACTAGTGATGAACCCAATCAATTCAGTACTTGTTGGTGAGGTTGGGAATTCAATCAATTTCTTTCCGTTGGATTTCAAAGTCTTTGAAGCTTCGACCCATTTGGATGCTTGCTCTTTTGTGAGAGAGTAAATTCTAGCATTATCTGAAGGATGTCCTCTACCAATCATGGAGATCTTGACACTAATGACAGGTAATGGTTCATTAGCTTCCTTTGGTGAGATTAATGGTTGTCCTCCTTGTTGTGATAATTCGATTGGAAGGAATAAGTCTTTTGAAACAGTTTCATTGATATTATCTTTATCATCAAAGATCGAATTTTCCCATTTCTTATCCTTTTCTCTATGATCTAATATAAATTCTTTAATATCATGAAATTGTGAAACTATTCTATTATTTGATGAATCCCACATTGATGTTCTTGTATTCTTTGTATCATCAATCTTTTCATTATTATTATTATTACTGTTGTTGCTGTTTTTATATTTGTAAAGAGCCACTTTCAATAATTGTAAAAATCTCCAATCACAACTAAAGACATCACCTAATTCACCTAATTCTTGAATCTTATCATCTTCTGAGACTTTGATTTTGGAATAGTTCAATTTCTTTGAAGTAGGTGTTCTAGCATGTTTGAGATTTGATTGAATTGATTTCAATAAGTTTTCTAGATAACCAATCTTAGTAAATTGATAATCATCAGGGAAATATAATTTATTCTTTTCAAAATTATATTGATGTGATTGTAAAATACCAGCATGATTTAAATGTGCTATATGATTCAATGAATGCCATACAGGTAATACCCAAAACCAAGGTAATAAAACAGTCCAAATTCCTTCTGATTTATATATGATGACTGGGAACTTAGATTTATTGTCTTGGTCTGCTGTTGCTGATGCTGTTGCTGATGCTGTTGCTGATGCTGTTGTAGATAATTTGTTCTTGATTGAACCAATTTGTTTTAATGATAATTGATTCTCATAAGAATCTGTTCTTCCTTGTGAAGTTAATAATTGATTAATGACTTTTAAATCTAAATTCTTTCCAGATGTTTTTAATTCAATCAATAGATCAAATATTTGTTCATTATGCAAGTTTTGATTCTTTTTATAATTAGATGTTGATGTTGATGGTTTGGATCTATTAGATAATCTTGGATCTAATACATCCATTGTAAAGATTAAATTATCAGGCAGGTCATCTTCAAGACAAACCTTCTGGAATAATTTATAACTCTCTTGGTCTTTATTGAATGGCTTTAATACTGTTGCTAATGATTTTAATGCAATTGGACCTGTTATATCAATACTACCAATGGAGAATCTATTATCAATGATTTCAACATCTTCAGTCTTTATTTCACAAAGGTGAGTGAAGATTGATTGATATATGGATGGATGTAATCTTAAAATCAATCTATTAGGTGTTTCATCTTTATTTTGGGTGGTTGATTTAAAGAATAATGTTGTTATATCACCAATAATTGAATCATTTAAGTAGCAAAGACCTGAATAAATTGAACCATTCTTGAATAATCTTTTATAATTAGTCACTTTAACTATTTTTTGCAACAATGATTCTATTTCATCAACATTATTTGATTGAATAATTAAAGTATTCATAAAACTTTTATCCCAACAAACACCACCATAAAGATTGAAATTTCTATGAATCAATCTAAAACATTTTTGAGTTGGTTTCAATGGTATTTGGAAACCCCAACGTTTAATCATATGTGATCTCTTGGCATGCCATACATGAGTGGAAAGCCATGTGAATTTTCTTTGTCTCTTTATGTATTTTATTTTCCCTCTTGGTTGATTTGCCAATTGGTTTAAACCAACATTATCATATGAACCAATTGTATTGTTAAGATGAACCAATTCAACACCTGTGTTATTTGATCTTTTAGATTCTTTGATTTGTCTGTTTAATAGTTTGATTCGTTGTCTTATTTTCAATTTACCCATTGTTAATTGATTATTGTTTAATTCTGGCATTACTTTATTTATCAATCGTTGTCTTGAAGCTATCTTTAAAAGATTTCTTGATATTCTTGCTCTATAAAGCTGTCTTCCCTTTAACTTCTTGGATGATGATGATGAAGATAAAGACGATGATGTTGATGAAGAAGGGGTATCACTTTTTAACATTTCTCTTAAAGCTCTATTTCTCAATCTTTTAGGAATTCTTTTGACATTATGAGATGCTGTTCTTCTTCTTAACTTTCTTGGTAGATTTTGAAAGACTCTTGTTGAAGAGGCGAATTTTGAATTCAATTGTGCTCTTTCCAATTGATTTATTTCAAATTTTCTTGATTTAAGGAAATCAGTAACGTTTAAGATATCATCTTTACCCAAAGCTGTTTGAATATTGTTATAGATGTTAGTATACTACTTTATTTATCCAAAATTATTCAAAATAAAAAAAAACATACCTGGATCGTGAGTTTCTGATCTGATCTGTCTCGACTGTTTCCTTCTCAGCTTCTTATACGCCTGTTTGTCAGTGACATTAGACATCTCCCTCCTTCTATCTTTATAAATTGATTGAATTTGATTTTTGTCTTTACGTTCTTTAGTACCTTCTTTTAAAAATAAAAATTTTGTGACTTTTCCAGATCAAATTCGTGTCGCCCATTCTTTAAATTCGTGTCGCCCCATAGTTAAGGCAGGAAAGTAGGTATTAGAGGTCATAAGTGGTGTTGATATTGGTATCGTTGTAATGATACAGATCTGTAGATGATGACTGTATACTTTTTTAGCATGATTAGTTAACAATCAGACTCACAAAATACAAAAAGATGTGTCATTTTCAGAGTCAAAAACGTTGGCAGCGACGCAAATGGACGTCAAAGAATCAATTTAAAAGACATTTACAAACGGGAAAAGCGTACAAACAAGACAAAGTTGCAAGCATATGATCACTACAATACTAGCAGTGCAATAACCAACACCATACCACCAAAAACACACCCACAATCCCCCTTTTTCAGAGTCGAGTTTCCCAATTTCTTCGGCCAAATTCCAAATTTTTCAGTGAGGATTAATTAAAATATTTAATTGGCCAATCAATGAGTCTTTTCGTCTTTTCACAGAAATTTAAAAGAACAAGTCAGCAATTCAAAAGTTGAAAGGTTGAAAGGTTGAAAGGTATAAATACGAAACAGACTGCTCCATTTTTTTGAACAAAAAAATCTCTTTTCATTCTTTTGCTTTTGGTAACGAATTCGTCTTGATCTCGTTCATTGATTCAAACAGTTGTTTAAATTTCTCATAAATCCATCAAATAATAAGCTATAAATAATGTGTGATGTTGTGCTAGGTACCCAATGGGGTGACGAAGGTAAGGGTAAGTTGGTTGACATTCTTTGTGAAGAGATCGATGTGTGTGCCAGATGTCAAGGTGGGAACAATGCTGGACATACCATTGTTGTTGGTAAAGTCAAGTATGATTTCCATATGTTACCATCTGGTTTAGTCAATCCAAACTGTCAAAATTTGGTTGGTTCAGGTGTTGTTGTTCACATTCCTTCATTCTTTGAAGAATTGACTAATTTGGAGAAGAAGGGTCTTGATTGCAGAGACAGATTGTTTGTTTCTTCAAGAGCCCATCTTGTCTTTGATTTCCATCAAAGAACTGATAAATTAAAAGAAGCTGAATTATCAACAAATAAGAAATCTATCGGTACCACTGGTAAAGGTATTGGTCCAACTTATTCCACAAAGGCTTCAAGATCAGGTCTTAGAGTCCATCATTTAGTCAATCCAGATCCAAAGGCTTGGGAAGAATTTGAAAACAGATATAGAAGATTAGTTAATACCAGAAAGCAAAGATATGGTGAATTTGATTATGATATTGAAGAAGAATTGAAGAGATATCAACAATACAGAGAAGAATTGAGACCATTTGTCGTTGATTCTGTTGAATTCATGCATGATGCCATTGCTGCCAACAAAAGAATTTTGGTTGAAGGTGCCAATGCCCTAATGTTGGATATTGATTTTGGTACTTATCCATATGTTACTTCTTCATCAACTGGTATTGGTGGGGTTTTGACTGGGTTAGGTATTCCTCCAAGAGCCATTAAGAACGTGTATGGTGTCGTTAAGGCATACACTACAAGAGTTGGTGAAGGTCCTTTCCCAACTGAACAATTGAATGCTGAAGGTGAAGCTTTACAAACCATTGGTGCTGAATTTGGTGTTACTACTGGTAGAAAGAGACGTTGTGGTTGGTTAGATTTGGTTGTCTTGAAGTATTCCTCATTGATTAATGGTTATACTTCATTGAACATTACCAAATTAGATGTTTTAGATACATTTAAGGATATTCAAGTTGGTGTTAGTTATTCAATTGATGGTAAGAAATTAAAATCATTCCCAGAAGATTTAAATGATTTAGCCAAGGTTGAAGTTGAATATGTTACATTACCAGGTTGGAATGAAGATATAACACAAATTAAGAAGTATGAAGATTTACCAAAGAATGCTAAAGAATATTTGAAATATATTGAAGATTTCTTAGGTATTCCAATTGAATGGGTCGGTACTGGTCCAGCTAGAGAATCAATGTTGTCTAAATCTGTTTAGATGTAATAACTCTTTTTGTTTTGTTTCTTCATTTTACTATCATCATTATTATTATTATTATTATTATTTACTATATTTACTATATATTTTACTACAATTATATATTAGCGTTTTTGTCATAATTAAATCATTTATTTGTAGCTGTCATGATGTACTAAACTCTATGCTCTTTTGTACAAGTTATAATTATGATAAACCAATTCAGTTTCTAATATTTGATCCAATTTTGAAGAATATCCTAATATGAATGAAGGAATATAAACAAGTCTTCCTAATCCTTTACTTTGATCATTATTTAGGAACTTTTCACTTGATATTAATATCCAACCACTTTTTACTATTTGTGTATCTTTATCAATAAATGATATCTCCTTTGTATCTTCAGGATCAATTGATTGATCTATATCAATAACATAATCACATTGACTCAATGGCCATAATTTTGAAGAATCAAATTGATTTAAATTATTCATATTTGATGGGATTTCACTGATGGATAGATTGAAATCACCAGGTAATAATCCATTAAAATTTGATTGTAAATATCTTAATCTTTGATTTTTGGTTAAAAAGAATGACGATGGATATCTATACCATTCTCTTCCAACACAAATGTTTTCAATGGTAGTGGTAGTAGTATCAAGAGGAGAAGGGATTTGGTTATAGATGGATAATGGAGTGTTGTAATTATTTGATAATGAAATGGTTCTTAATATTGAAATTGTAATGATTATTGATAAAGTGATGAATTTGATTAATTTATTCAATATTTTACCAAATGGTATTGGATTTGTCAGTATGGAAATGATTTTAAATATAAAGTATAATGCAAATGAAGCACTTAGATTGATTAATGAATATATTGGATAAAGGAATCTTTCCTCTTTATGTGGTTGAGAAAAGAAGACCAGACTCCATAATAAAATAGGACTAAAAAGAGTGAAATATCCCAATCTCTTTTTCAAATCTGTAGTGATATTAGTAGAACCAGAAGCAGAAGTAGAAGTATTAGTATCCAATAAGATCAAAAATGGGATGGTTAAGCAGTTTAAATAAGCTAATGGAGCCAATATGTTGAAATTCAACAATAAATTAATGATATAATAACTTAATGGTTCAACACCAAATATATTAGGACCTGAATCTTCATTAGCATAGATGACGTTATAAAGAATGATATTTAATGGAACTAAAACAGTCTTTTTGTAGAATTTAGAGTCAATTTCCATAATGAATCCAATAATACAAAGAATTATAAATATCGACCAAGTGATATATCTCTTTAGGTAAATAACACCTTCATTGACAGAAGAAGACTGAAGAGTAAACCAACCAATATAGACCATTGAAGGTACTCCCAAAATCAAAATGAATGGCCATCCCAAAATCCCACCAATTGAAATCCAAAAGGTAATCAATAATGAATATTTCGTTAATTGACTAAATGGCGTATTCAACAATCTGATGAAATTACTGAATGCCAAACCAGTGCAATTCATCGCAAATGACGATGGTAATAATGCCACAGAGGCATGACTTAATGCAGTTGATGATATTGACAACATTAAAAAGATTTCAGAGATTGATTTGTTATTGATGCCAAATTTCTTTGAGTTTAATGATTGGTATAGATGTAATTCTGAATATATTGAAAACGCAGCATTGATCAATCTTATCAAATAAAACACAATTGATGGCCTTAATACACCTCCATAATAGTCAATGATGAATGATATAGGATATGTGATGATCCCAAATGGTAATAGAAAACACCAGGATCTTATGGCGTAAATTGGTGAATATTCCCATGTCTGTTTCCCAAATCCTCTCGTTAAAAAGTTTAATGGCTCGTAGTAATTGTATACTTCGTCACAGTCTGGGATCAATGAATAGAAGACGTTGTAGAGTCGTGATAAGATGAGAAGGATCACCAGTAGTTTTGAATTCATTCTTGTTGACCTTGTTGACGTTGTTGTTGGTAAAAGAATGGAAATTTTTCAGTCTTTGAAATTTATTTAAGAATGTGTTTGATTCTTGGTGTTTATGGTATTATCAGACTATATACTATATACTACCTACATACTACTATCTAATACTACTATAACTCAGTTCAAAAATGGTGGTGGTGTTATGATGTCGCCCTTTTTCCAATTTATTTAAATTTCTCATGATCATTATCCATCCAGTCATAAATAAATTTCTCTTCTTTAAATTCTTTTCCTTATTTATTCTTACAATCAAATCAAACCAAGAATGACTTTAACACACAAAGTATCCAACAAGGAACACGTCCATGAACTCTTAAGAGACAACGATGCCTTTATTTTCGACTGTGATGGTGTCATTTGGCTGGGAAACCACGTTATTCCTGGTGCTGTTGAATCCATCAAATTATTGAAAGAATTAAACAAGAAGGTCTATTTTGTGACTAATAATTCTACAAAGTCAAGACAACAGTATACACATAAGTTTGCCAAGTTTGGATTAGAAGTCTCTAAGGAGGAGATATTTGGATCAGCATTTGCAGCATCTATTTATTTAGAAAAGGTTGTTAATTTGGATAAGAGTGAAAAGGTTTGGATATTAGGAGAATCAGGTATTGAAGAAGAATTGAATGAATTGGGATATGAATGTCTTGGATGTGAAGATTCTAGATTGAATAGTAAATTTGATAGTGAAACATCACCATTTTTACCATTGGATTCAAAAGTTGGTGCTGTTATTTGTGGATTGGATACTAATATCAATTATCATAGATTGGCCATCACATTACAATATTTACAAACAAAGAAAGATAAGAAATCAATACCATTCTTAGCTACTAATATTGATTCTACATTTCCTCAAAAGGGGATGATTTTACCTGGAGCAGGGTCTATTATCGAATCTGTTGCTTACTCTTGTGGTCGTGAGCCTGTTTCTTGTGGGAAACCCAGCCAGATCTTGATGGATGTTGTTGTTAATGAACGTGGGTTGGATAGATCAAGAACAGTTATGGTTGGGGATAGGTTAAACACTGATATGAAGTTTGGTAAGGATGGTGGGTTGAACACGTTATTGGTTTTGACAGGGATTGAGACTGCGGAGAACACGTTGAAGAGTGGGATTCCAGACTTGTATGCTGATTCGTTAGCAGTTATTGCCCAGTACTATTAGTAGTACTATTAGTAGTACTATTAGTAGTAGAATTTATATTAGTTTTTAGATATTTAGATATTCATGAGAGAAATACATATTTATGGTTCAGTGAAAAATTTATACCGTAATACATTTCAAATATTTAATAAGGGAAATTGAACAGCAGCAAAGTTGGGAATATCTGATCTATTACTCAAGTTCTCTTATTATACTACAATAATACTAGGTTAAGCATGCTAGGAAAGATAGAGCCTGATGATGGTGAGCTCAAGTCCATCTTTAAGGAGAACCGTGAAGCCATATTGAAGGCACTTTATAAAGAACTTGCCAAAGACCTGAGAAGCATCAATATTTGGCAGTGTTTTCGAGGTGTTGGCTTTGAAGAAAGGATGCCATTGAGTCAAGTTGATGAGAAGTACTTGCTTGTTTGGTTGACAGATGCAATAGACATTGACGTGGTATCAGCAATAATAGCAGTGAGCGACACTCGAGACCTTGAACTGAAGACCAGAATTGAAAACAGCAAAAGGGCTGATCTGCTCAATGTTTACAAATACATCTTGCTGACTCCCAGTCTACATGGCGGTGGTCTTGTTAAGTCAGCCAAGTACCCTGTTTTCAATGACATGGACAGATCAATGAAGAATATCAACATAGTGAAGACAAGTGCTGATACTGAAGCTATAACCAAACAAATCGACAGGATAGACGCTGTAATGAGGAAGAACAAGAACAAAAGAACAACAGAAGACATTGCCAGGAACATTTCCAATATCCTTAGAAAGATACACGATTATGACACTGTCAAGGTGGACAGCAGCATGCAACGACTGCTAGAAGAACATGTTCAGGATGGTGTTAGGGAGATGAACAGAACAAGTCAACGCTTAACTACAGAAATATGATAATGAGACCATCTCTTCATTTCAAAGAATCAACATCATATCAAATCAGCAAGGTGAACTGGCCCCAGCCTGGCTTTCATGCTACTGTCACTAGATCACTCAATGGTGGTACTGGTGGTGATCAAGTAGTGGCGGTTGGTGATTATAAACTACCAACATATGATGAATTAAAAGACCGGCTAGCCAATAAAGATGATGATGATGATGATGATGATGATGATGATGATGATGATGATGAACATGAGACTTACCAACAATGTCTCTATCAAATGGCCCTCTCATGGAGATCACAAATGCTTTTAATGGAAACTCTAAACTCTTCCTTATTGACCTATGTTGAATCTGATCAAGTTGTATCAACAACTAATTCATCAACTAATACTACTTCAATTCCATTACAAGTATGCCAAATAGAGAATGGATCAATATATCCATTCAACAATGAATCAACAAATGGACATGAAGACATTGCCATGATGATGACACCAAGACTACTAGTGGCCATGCTGCTAGTGCCAGATGATGAAGAAGAAGATGTCATGAAGAACAACAAGACCATGAAACAACTAGTTGGTTTGACATTCAAAGACTTGGACACCGTAAATGAAGAGTTGGCTAATACTACTACTGAAGAAAGAGATGATGGTCATTATGATGTCAGAAACATGTTGAATCAAGTTATGAGAAATTATAAAAACACAGAGTCTTATGACAATGCTATTAATCTATCAATTGACATGCTAAGTAATGATGATTATTTAACAATACCTTATCAAACTGATCATGAAGTGTTAAAAGTACCTTTATTAGAGAAACCTAATATAGTGATATCTCTTGAATATGATACATTCAAGAATATACTTGATGATTCTGGATTGACCATGATCAATGAACCACATGATGCTTTAAACAAGAAGGTTATTCTCAAGATCATTGATCCATTTCATCTAAAGAGATTCTACAATTATATGTATCCTCGTTGTACTATGATACTGAAAGGAGTGGAAATTGAACTTCCTAGAGAAAAATATGAAGATTTCAGACCAAAGTTCATCATGGATCATTATATCAATGAAGTCTTGTCATATCTCTTGATTCAAGATTATAACAATAGTATCACAGCAGATGATGATGATCAAAGAATCAATACTAGTCAACTATTAAGCTTTGGGAAAGCTCAAGGGCCAGGATTCTGTGGTTATTATCTTGCAATTAGTGAATTGGATTTCATCAATGTCCTTCCTGAAACCACTCAAGAATTTAAACTTGGAGTTGAACAGTTGAAGTTATTACATCAGATTGGAATCATCCATTATGATATTGATAAGAGAAATTACTGCTTTGATAGATCTAACAACAAGTTTTATCTATATGACTTTGATTTCAGTAAGATTAGTCCATCAGGATATCAAGATGATGATGAATCTAATTTCAAGAAGTTGATGAGTGATGAAGATACTAGATTCCAATACTGCTTCAAAGACATTGACCGTGGTACTACAAATAGAAACTAGAAACTAGAATCTAAAGTATATAAGTTTATAATAATTGAATAAGATATCTCATCTCATCCATATACTATAAAAATAAAATCGGTATGGACACTTCTTGATTACATAATCATGACGATTACCATAATACAACAATACAAAACACCTTCAACATTATTGCCATCAACAATCAAACAATCAAACTCCCAGTCAACACCAACAACCATGTCAAGAAGGATAGAGCCTGACGATGCTGAGCTCAAAGCCATATTCGAGGAGAACAGAAAAGCGATATTGGCAAAACTCTATTTAGAGCTTCGTGGAAGTTTGAGAGATATCAATCTATGGAATTGCTTTCGAGGAGTTGGGTTTGAAAATAGGATGCCAATCACTCAAGTTGACGAGAATCATTTACTAATCTGGCTCACTGAAGAGATAGTCATTGACGTATCAGCAATAAAGGGAGCGAAAAAGACACGAGACCCTGAATTGAGGGCAAGATTCGAAAACAGAAAGGCAGATCTGCTCAATTTGTACAAATATATTTTGCTGACACCCAACCTTATGTTCAAGGTCGATAGTGGTGTTGGACCATCTGGCCATCCTGCCACGGGTAGAGATTCACAAATGAGAGAAGACATCAGAATAGTTGATACAGGGGTAGATTTAGCAGCAAGAGGACAACAAATCGATAAGGTAAACCGTGTGATGAACGAATTCCAAGCTGCAAATGATGAATCTGTTTTTGATATTGCTTCAAGTATCAGGCTTGAACTTGATAAGATATGTGTGGTTCCACCTCGAACTATGACTGGGTTGTCCAACCCTGGTGAAAGGTCAGTTATTTCAGGATTGCTAAGACAAGAATATGTGATACCTGCTCATGCTACTGCCAATGCCTTCCTCCCTTCTCATCTTCAATCAGAGCTGGTCCATTATTCAGTAATGATACCATCTCCAAACTTTGCAACAACCACAGGCTACCAAATGATTGTTACTGGATTGCCATTGACTGATGTTAGGGCAGTGATCAAATTGGAAAATGGTGGTGTTGATCAAGTTAAGGCTGTGGTTGACTACAAAGCACCATTTATAGATTCAGACAGTCAACAGATTGATTTCAATCAATGCATCCGTTATATGTGTGCTTCATGGAGAACTCAAGTTTTAATGTTAGATGGTGTGAATTCTCATTTACTTACTTACAGTCGAGATGAATCAGATGAAGCTGGATCAACAATAGTTCCAATGGAACTGTTGAGAGTACAGGATGGATCAATATACCCATTCAACCATTTAAAAAATGGACATGAAGACACTGCTATGATGTTGACACCCAGACTATTGATTGCCATGCTATTGATGCCAGATGATGAAGAAGAGGTTATTAAGAACAACAGGGCCATGGAACAGTTAGTGCGTCGGTCGTTTGAAGACCTGGATACCCTGAATAACGAGTTAGCTGAGACTCAAAGAAGGGATGCGAACGGTCCTGGAGACAGAAGAGCGCTGGATCAACTTAAGCTAGGTGATGGAAACACTGAATCTTATAATAGTTCCACTCGTCTGTTAATTGTCATGCTAGATCGTGATTATTTGACAATGCCTTATCAAACCTCTTTTGATGTATTGAAGTTTCCTTCATTAGAGAAACCTAATATGGTGATTTCACTTGAGTATGATACATTCAAGAACATACTCAATAACTCTGGACTCACCATGATCAATGAACCACATCCTTCCACTAAGAAGGTTATTCTCAAAATCATTGATACAACTGACCTAAAAAAGTTTTACATTGGTATTGATGACCCATATGGAATGGAAGTAATTGATGAAGAAAGATTCGAGAAGTTTAGATCAAACTACATCATGGACCATTATGTAAATGAAGTTTTGTCTTATCTTTTGATTCAAAATTACAACGACAATACTACATCAGATGAAAAAAGAATCAATACTAGTCAACTATTAAGCTTTGGGAGAGTTAATGGTCCAGGATTTTCTGGCTATTATCTTGCAATAAGTGGATTGGATTTCATCAAGGTCCTTCCTGAGACTATTGAAGAATTTAAACTTGGTGTTGAACAGTTGAAGTTTTTACATCAAATTGGAATCGTTCATAATGATATGGCAAATCAAAATTTTTGTTTCGATAGACCTAACAACAAATTTTATCTATATGACTTTGACTTTAGCAAGATTAGTCCATCAGGATATCAAGATGACGACGAATCTTTCAAGAGACTGATGATTAAGGAAGATTATAATTTTCAACGCTGTTTTAGAGATGATCATGAAACTGAAAATGAAACTGGAAGTTCGATCACTGCTGGAGATGGAAGAAAGTAGTTCCATGAACGTTGCATCTTCATCAACCTTTACCACTGGCTCTTATAATATGACTAACGACATACGTGATACCGATATGTGTTAAAATGTCTAAGCAATATCATCAATTTATCGCTACAAATCGTAATTCTTCAGAGGCTAGAAGAATTATATATATTTATTTCAATGCTCACATTAACTTCGAAGTACAAAGCACTGTAGATACTATAATGAGTAATATTTCTTCCCAAGGACTTTCAAACTGAAAAATGCAGAAATTTCAACTATATAATCCATTAATATTGTGATAAAGTGATAAAGTGATAAAGTGATGAAGTGAAAAATTCATCTACGCGAAAACACGAAAATTTATAAACCAATTTTCCAATTTTATCTCAACTTGATCAAAATACTCAATTTATACAATAAACAGCTGATCTCTAAGGATAATATGGTCAATTGCCCAATCTGCACAAAAAATGTACCATTGTCACATTTAAATGATCATTTGGATACTCATACAAGCTCCTCAAATTCTAACAGCAGACATAATAATACTTCAATCCAATTTCTATTATCTAAAAACAACAACAATACTACAAATAAAGAACCTATAGTGATAGACATTGATGAAGATGATGACATTAACAAAGAAGAGGATAACTCACAACAAGATTCTGCAAAAGATGAACACTCAAACAAAAGAATCAAATTAAATAATGAAGTCAAAGAAGAAGAAGAAGAAACCAAAGAACAAGAACATGAACAAGATGAAGAAACTAAAGCGATGATAAAGCAACAAGAAGTACAAAGACAAAGAGATGCTGAATTTAGAGATTTAAAGAGACAATTATCAAAACCATTATATGAACGATTAAGACCTAAATCATTTGATGAATTCATTGGTCAAAAGCATCTTTTTGATAAAGATTTTGGATTATTAACAGGATTCTTGAATTCTGATACTTTACCATCATTAATATTATGGGGTCCTCCAGGAATTGGGAAAACAACTATTGCTAAATTGATTAAATCAATGTCAAAAAGGAAATTCATTGAAATAAATGCCTCCATTCATACAATATCTGATTTAAAAAAGATAATGGATTCAAATTCAATAATGAATCAATATAAATTGACAAATCAATCAATCATCTTATTCATTGATGAGATTCATAGATTTAATAAATCTCAACAAGACTATTTATTATCATTGGTTGAGACTGGTGTGATTAATTTGATTGGTGTTACTAGTGAGAATCCAAGTTTTAAAATTAATAATTCTTTATTATCAAGATTAAAAGTTTTCCCAATGTATAAATTATCAAATGATGATATCAAATTGGTCTTAAATAAAGCTTTATTATTGATTAATAAATATAGAAGTTATGGAATTTATCTACCCAAAGATAATAACAGAAAGAAGAGACTATTAGCATTAAATAAAGATTCTATTGATTATTTGGTGGATCTTTCAAATGGTGATTCAAGAATCATAATCAATCTATTGGATACAATAAATAGTTGGGATTTAACACGAAAGTCTATACCTTCATCTTCACCTTCATCTTCATCATCCCCAAGTCAAGAAAACAGCACAACAAACACAAACATTGAATTAACTCAATTAAAACAAATATTGAAGAATACTAATCATTATTCATATGATTCAGCAAGTGATTTCCATTATGATTGTATAAGTGCCTTCCATAAATCCATTAGAGGCTCAAATCCTGATGCTGCTCTATATTATCTTTATAAAATGCTCAAAGGTGGTGAAGATCCATTATACATTGGAAGAAGAATGATAGTTATTGCCAGTGAGGATATTGGATTGGTTGATGACTCATGTTTACCATTTGCCATTTCGTGTTATAATGCTATTGAAAAAATTGGATTACCAGAATGTGAAATCAATATGGTTCATTGTTGTATTAAATTATCATTAGCATTAAAATCAACAAGATCATATCAAGCATGGAAGGATTTAAAATCTAAGATGCAAGAAGAACCAAAATTAATGAATTTGGGAATACCAATGCATTTAAGAAATGCTCCAACTAAATTAATGAAAGAAATGGGATATGGGAAAGAATATAAATATAATCCAAATTATAAAGATGGTCAAGTATCTCAAGAATATTTCCCTATTGAGATGAAAGGTATGAAATTTTTGGGTGATTTGGATTTAGGTACAATGATTGATCCTGATTTATGATTTGTTATTACATGGATAGGTGATTATTAATGATACATGAGTAAATTTGATCATTAATATTATCAAAACGTAGTACTTGTTATGTACAGAACTATAGTTAAAGTCTAAAACGAATCTCTCAAACTCTCCAGTTTAATGAAATGCTCAACATTTTCCATTCCTAAATTCAAACCAACCTTCCCACAACTTGAAGAATCATCAACTTTTGATATTAGATTAGTCAATACTTTCGCATTTGGACCTATATTTATGAAATTATAAGTAGGTTGATCATCATCTGCTTGTGATGATAATAAGGTATCAATTGATTGTTTGAACAAGACTGGTTTATCAAAACAATTAATAAAATTATCAATGGCTGTATTAGTATTGGTTGTTATTTGTCCTGTTAGATTTGATACTATTGGTATTCTTAATTGTTTATCCATATTGTTATTGATATCTAGTTTCAAATCATTGATTAAATAATCTTTGAATTTTGGTTTTATTTGTGATAATATTGGATTATGAAATGGGATTGAAACATTCAGTTTTGTGAATTTTATTCTTTTGAAATTTGAAGATAATAATGATTGAATATTGTTTAATTGTGATAATGTATCAGAAATAACAATTTGATTATTTGAATTGATGTTTGATATTGATATTTTATTCTCCCTCAAAAACACAATCAATGATTCGTAATCATTTGGTCTGAATAACAAAACCATCATTCCATATTCTTCTCCAATACTGGTAGTATTCGTATCAATACATTCTTGCATGAGCTGAGCTCTCTTTTGAATAATCTTGAATATAGACTCTTTTGGAAACACTTGATTAATAACCAATGAATTGAACTCACCCAAAGAATGTCCCAAAGTGTAGTTTGACTGGGAGACAAGATCAATGCCATGGTACTTCTTGATGATATCAACTATCCACAGCGACAATGAGGTGATGGCAGGTTGTAAATTGACTGTTGATTTGCTAAACTTTTCCAAGTTGTTGTTGTTATTGTTATTGAATAAAGCTTCACTTAACGAAGAACTCTGCAATTGCTCATCCAATTCACTCTTAATCTCTGAGAAGCCATACTGCTTAGCCAATGACCTCACTAATAATCCATCTAGCAACTGTCCCTGTCCTGGAAACGTCAAAACAAGTCTTTTCATGATAAATCTCTGGAATAAAGTGAAATGAAGTAAGCTCGACATCCAGACACCACTTTTTATTTTCGGTGATTTCAAAAATGAAAATTTTGGCCATTTTTGGCTCTTTGAAACCACTTTAAAATAACTGCAACAACTTCAAATCAAATACTCAAATCACAAAGGAAACCATGTCCACGGGCGAAATCATCAACTGGAACATCTTCAACGAACTCATAGCCATGGACGAGGACGACTCCACGTTCTCGCTCTCGCTGATCCAGATCTTCATAGAGCAGGCACTCCAGATATTCAAAGACATGTCAGTCGAGCTCAACAAGGAGACACCAAACCTTACTTCATTGTCACAGATGGGTCATTTCCTTAAGGGATCTGCCTCATCGTTGGGACTGTTTAGAATTCAAGAACAGTGCGAAAAGATCCAGAACTTTGGCCTCAAATTGAACTCTCCAGCATCAACAACAACGCCATCAACACCAACAACATCAACAACGTCCACATCTAATATGAACCATCAATCCTCGTCCACAACTGCCACAATCAACACAGCATCAACTAGCACAGCTTCATCGTCGTCGGCACTGCCAACATCACAGCCATCCTCGTCTTCCTCAACAGCACAACCCTCTGCAAACCCTGATCAAATTTACGTCAAGTTGATCAACGATTCATTGACAAAGGCACAGGATGAGTTCCAAACAGCAAGAATATTCCTTTCTGAGTACTACAAACAACAGTTATGAGCTACTCCTGTCTGAACAACCCAGCTTCTACTCAGATCAATAATGTGTCCCATGACTCTGCTCCTTCTACGATTCACACCTTTGTTTGCTCCACATTCTCCTCCAAACTTGGCAGACAGACTTGGCTCTTTGACAGCAAGGGGCATGCTCTACAATATACTACACTCCACCACTTGTCAACCCAACAAACATCCCACAATCTCTGCCATTTGTATAGTCACAGAGTCAGATTGTGTGTGTTTTCGCTATTCACCCACTGGCCATAAATATCAAAATCACATTACATCATCGGCGAAACTATTTTTTTTCCATTTTTAACGTAGCAGTACTGACAAATTACAAAGTAGAACTGCTATTATCGATGGATATTGGTATATGGTGTGTAATACACATACATAATAGCTACGACTGTTCACAGATTAACACCTTGGCCGATCTTGTCATCTCATCTTCAAACTTGGCTGCTTTTGAATCTGGGCTTACACCAGTATATGTAACAGCTTATATGTCCGGAAATTATCAGCTCGAGTCTCAGCCGGTTCAGGGCCTCTACAGGGTCCACCTGGGATCTTGGATCTTGGATCTTGCATACTTGATAATCTTGTGAATATTCTATAATCATTGGGTATATAAACCCTCTATAAAAGCTACCTTCTCTACCGTAAATAATCGTGACAGGCTATCAATCAAACAGCCCTTCCTCTCCTAAAATCTCCTTGCAAACTGTAACCAACTTCTCCAACTCCTCTGTAATGTCAGTAAACGATCTGGCAAATGACATACTATGCACCTCTGTCCAATGACTCTTCTCATACTCTTCTTCCTTCGCTTGATGGTCAGTACTAGTTGTTAATGTGCTGGACTTTTGATTATTCACTAATCTCTTCTTCAACTCTTCAAAATCAATAGCATCCTCACGTCTAGCTGTTGAACTGTTATATGATTCCAATTGTGCAATAACATCATATAACCTCTTTCTAACATTGGCTGAACTTGGTAAATATCTGGGAACACTACTGTTAGTTCTGAATGAATTAGACAAAACATACAGTATAAACACAACAGTGGCAATAGAATCTCTTCTAATACTCATCAATTTCCGACTAATACTCTCATGTTTATCTTGTTCCCAAACATTGAAGTAAATACTAGATAATCTTGCCTCGATTGTCTTTTCAAATATAATCTCTGTATGTTCTAGTAATTCCTTCAATTTAGATCCATTATTATATCGAAGACTAGTATTGTTATTAACACCATCTTCAACATCTTCATCAATATATCCACTATCCCTTATAAATTCTTTAATGGCAAATAAACTTTGTGACATTCTAACTTCTCTAATATTGGCTAATTCTAATGTAACTTCTGTTGGATCATCATTCGAATCTCTATAAAGATATCTCTCTGCCACAATTTGGTAACATGTACCGACATGTGATAATAATGATGCAATTGAATTATTAATCTCACTTCTAATATTGAATGGCCATATTAATAAATTTGTACCAATAGTACTGATAAAGCAAACCAAAACTGAAAGACCTAATATATAGGTAAATTTGAAGATTTCACCATTATGATGGATTGATCCTTCAGCTATATTTGAATAACCATTAATTGAAATAATAGTAAAGCTAAATAATCCAATAACTCCAGATCTTGAATATTTAGTCATTAAAAACAAATAAATCATTGGTATTGAAACAATAAAACTTAAAAATCCAATCAGTAACCAATTCAAATGATTAGTTTGATTAGCCACCCATCCAAATAATGACCCAAAAAACCAAAAGATAACTCTATGATTGAATTCCCAAAAATCATTATACTTGGACCCAAAATTATTATTTGATGAATTATTTCTACTTGAATTCAATAATAGATAAAATAATACCGGACACCAATAACAATGATATTTATAATACCATCCATTAGAACTAGTTAACCAATTAGGTAAACTTAAAAATGTTATGGAAAAAGTACATTTCATTGCAAATTTAGCTTCATTACCTTTCAATTTCATCAATATTTCCCAAAGCTTGAACCTTAATGGATTTGAACTCGAATGAAAATTGAAA
This sequence comes from Ruyongia ponderosae, assembly GCA_030582235.1. Taxonomy (NCBI): domain Eukaryota; kingdom Fungi; phylum Ascomycota; class Saccharomycetes; order Phaffomycetales; family Wickerhamomycetaceae; genus Ruyongia; species Ruyongia ponderosae. The sequence continues at coordinate 140,735 of JAKTWV010000005.1, read as the reverse complement.
TCTTTATGATCAATAGCTCTAATAACTTTAGCATTGTTCAATGATTGTGATTGTGGTGTCTCATTGTTTTTATCAGAAGTAGCATCAGAAGTATCAGGAATGACAATGTTTTGATTTCTTGAAGTATTAAAATTATAAATCCTTTCAAATGATTCTTCAACTTCACTTTTAGTTTCAAAATAATAAAAATTTAAATCATTACCTTGATCACGTAAACAACGAATATTCAATCTTTTAATAAATCTTTTCCATGGATAATTAATCCAATATAGTCTCCAATAACTTGTTGAATTCAAACATGCCTTATGAACAATCTCAATGGTTCCAATTAATGCAACGGTACTTTGTCTCAAATATCTCAAAAATAAAAACATATTGATAATGGATTCTTCCTCCAAAAGTTCTTTGAAGAAATATTCTGATCTAGTAAATCTCTTATATGTTTTATCAATCATATAAATTCTTAACTTCAAATCGTCTTTCGATTCAAGTAATTTTTTTAGTATTTCATCCTTCTTTAACAACCCACCATACTTCTCATATTCTTCATCATCGACTTTTAAGCCAGCTGATATACGAGTAGCTTGTTCTATGATTGAAATTGAATCAATCATTTGTGATAAAATGTCATAAAGATCACTTCCAAATGTTTCATTCATGATGTTGATATATGTGATTCTATTAGTCTTATGACTGGTGCTGAGAAAACTTGGTTTAGTCATCCTTGGTAATGGTGTTATATTTCCTGAAATATCATATGGACTATGTTGATTATGTTTCTCTGACAAGTGATCAATTCTCTGTTCTTTGTTCTGATTATATTTCAATAAATTATTGAAATAAGTAGGATTTGGTAAAGCTCTTAATGGTGTTATTAAAAAGTTTAGATGATTTCTAACCATCTTCAAATCTTCATCATTGAATTTGCAAAGTTTAACTTCACTCAAGAACTCTCTAAAGATTTCAGAAAGCATCAAAGTATTATATGTCAACTTCTTTTGTAACTTTTGAATCTCATCATCATTAGAGCCTTTATTTACATCATCACCGTCAGCATTTTCTTGTTCAACTGTATGATTATCATTTAGGTACTGAATTAATAATTTTTTGATATCATTGATTGAGATTAACATCGTATTCATCATTCTTTGATGACCTAAATCAGGGAAATAAACCAAGGATATGATAAGAGATATCAATAAACCAAACAAAAATGTCATTCCAACATCCCAACAATTTTCTTTCCAATCAATATTCAGTTTATTTGATAAATCTAAATTGGTACAAGCAAATATCATCACAAACCCAGCAGTAAAGAACAGATAATAAAACTTTATGAAGTAGGTTCTAAACCATGTCATAATAAAGATGTTCAATACCAATGATCCAGCCATTATACCACCTTGATGGTTTCTTGTTGGTTGTGTGCTCATTGATATGTAAAGAGTTAAAGCACTCCAACCTAACCCTAATATCAGACCTATTATTGAAAATATTGTCATTTCTAATTGTGTACCAATGGTATGAACAGGATGATTGATCAGTACAACAACTGGTAAAATTTCTCTATGCTTTCCAAACCAATTTCCTGACTTATCAATGAGACAAATGATCATAGCAATTAGATATGCAATGAAGAATTTAGATATTGGGATGATATTTTGATTGATATTTTTAGTGAAATCTTTGAGTATATTGTTGTCAATGTAATGGAGTACCTTTGTCAATATAGTTGTGGTACTGTCACTATCAGGATCTTTTGTGGTTGCTTTAGATTTTGAATTTGAATGATCTATTGAATCATCATGATAGACTATTCTCTTTGGTTTGACATACACAGGATCAAAGAAACCTGGTCTCAACTCCTCTATGTCGAACTTCTTAAAGTCCTCCATCGACTGTTCTTTAGACACCAGCTGGTTCAGCTTCAATTGAGACATTGATGTTCTGGGATTATAACTGGACAATGAAGCTGATGAGTCCTTTGGGTTTGGTTTCAACCTATCTCTGAGCAGATTTGAGTCATCCTTCTTGAAGGTTCGCCTGATGAGGGCAGGATCCACATCCTCAGAGGCAAAAGGCATTTGTCGTTATTGGTGGATGGATCAGTGCCCAGAAACCTGAATACACCAAAAAATGAACAGCAGGACCTTTCTGTTTGCTTTTCAATTGGAGGCTAACATGTCTTAACAGCGCTTCAAAATTTTTTATTTTTTTTTGGGTGTGGATCTGAAGAGAAATCAAAGAAATAAATGATTCAAGAAACTATTGAAAGTTGTTGTTTGTCGGTCAATGGCTGTAGTTTTTTAATAGTGTAGCTAATAAAATGGTAAATGAGTGCACATCTTGTGTCTGCCCCAAACAGACTGAAGTTTGTGTGAGATCTATGTCTTTTTTGGCTGACTTTTGTGCCAACTTCGACTGCTTTCACTTCAGCCTTGCCCTTGTTTGAAGCTATCAGATCTTAAGAGTTGAAGACGAATCAATTGCATTGCCAGATGTATTATAGCCGAAGCAGAAGCAATATGAACTGGTTGCAGTTGATCTATTTCACAAGTTCTTTCTCTAAATCTGCAATGGAATTCAACTCCAAATTTCGAAAATCAAAATAACAAAACTTCTACTTTGTTAAGAAACTAAAGAAGAAAGTAACCAAACAAGGATCACATATACAAAGAGATATAATGAGCTTCAGCATATATTCAGACACTGACAAAATGAACCTATACAGCGCTATTCTTTCAAATCAACAAACTTGTCTATCAATCCATCAAGTATCCAAACCAGATTCATCGACGGCTAAACAACAAAGTGCACCAAAAGCACTGATACTTCAAGCACATTTCATACTTCCCTTCTCAGCAATAGTCAATGCCTTCTGTCTCCAAAATAAGCTATATTCAATTTCAATCCAGCCGCCTCATCAATCAGTTACCTTGGAGCTTTGTACAAGTGGAGCAGTGGCAAATATTAGAAAAATTGGCGGTTTCACTGGTCAAGCTTCCTTACTCATCAAGGGCTGTCCTATGGTTCTTGAACAAGTATGTGTGTCTTCCTCTGTTTCCTTTTGAGTTGGTAATGATATGAGATATAGTGTATCTTGCCTTCATGAGTTCGAATAAGTTAACTAACCCAAATGACCTGTTTAGCTTTTGCCACTGCTTTTGCAATTCAATTCTAAAGACAAATCATATTATATCAAGACACTCTTGGATAGGGAGCGTCATTTCTCAACAGTTTCTAACTCCATAGTAAAATATGAATTCAACAAGACACCATACAGGTTACTACCTGGATATATTCTGAAAGCATCTTCTCCAAATCTTGATCAACTATTAGAGTTTGTTAGACAAAACGTCTGCATTGAAACTTCTTATGATATAGATGAGATCAATGACTCAAACAAAGGTATAAGCATTGATGGATGGAATGAGTGGGTTTCATTCAGACCTGTCAGAGTTCCTTTGAATGACATTACCTCTACTTTCTGTTCAAATACGGATGTTAATAGCTCAAGAGGCCTCATCATAACCAACTCTGATATAAGACATGAAGTCAAATGGGTTCAATCAATGAGACCAGAAGTATCATATCTAATTGGAAAGAAAGGCTCACTTATTCAAAAGATTAGGGAAATCTCCAATGCCATGATTAAGGTTATTCCTATTGATAGTAAGGCAAATCGCTCAATGAACCTTGGGTTTAAAAGATCTGTGCAATTTATCAGAGTTAGTGGCACACCTCAAGAGGTCAAACATGGCGTGTATCTAATCGATGTTGAATTGCAGAAGTTTAGGAAGCGTGAAAACTATTAGACTATTAGAGTATTAGATCGATGATGCCCATTGCCAACGCCAACATGCCAACATTTCCCTAATGAATTAACAGCCTGAAAACTACACGCAATAATTTAAATCTCTAGCGTATTTTACAGTACGGTAGGGCAACTGCTAGTTTTTTTTTTTTTTTTGCACATTTACAAAATTTTTTTATCAACTCTGAAAAAAATGAAAAATAAGTTGAAAATTTTTTTTCACTCTTTCAAGCTCATATCCATTATCCATATACATACAGACAAAATGGCTGACGGTGTTTTCCCAGGTGCTATTGGTATCGATTTAGGTACTACTTACTCATGTGTCGCTACTTACGACTCTGCTGTTGAAATTATTGCCAACGAACAAGGTAACCGTGTTACTCCATCATTCGTTGCTTTCACTCCAGAAGAAAGATTAATCGGTGATGCCGCTAAGAACCAAGCTGCTTTAAACCCAAAGAACACTGTCTTTGATGCTAAGCGTTTGATTGGTCGTCGTTTCGATGAAGAATCAGTCCAAAAGGATATCAAGACCTGGCCATTCAAGGTCATCAACTCAAATGATGCTCCATTAATTGAAGTTGAATACTTAGGTGAAACTAAGACCTTCTCACCACAAGAAATCTCATCAATGGTTTTAACCAAGATGAAGGAAATTGCTGAAGCTAAGATTGGTCAAAAGGTTGAAAAGGCTGTCATTACTGTCCCAGCTTACTTCAACGATGCTCAAAGACAAGCTACCAAAGATGCTGGTGTCATTTCTGGTTTAAACGTTTTACGTATTATTAACGAACCAACTGCTGCTGCCATTGCTTACGGTTTAGGTGCCGGTAAGTCTGAAAAGGAAAGACACGTCTTAATTTTCGATTTAGGTGGGGGAACTTTCGATGTCTCATTATTAAACATTGCTGGTGGTGTTTTCACCGTCAAGGCTACTGCTGGTGACACCCATTTAGGTGGTCAAGATTTCGATACCAACTTATTAGAACATTTCAAGACTGATTTCAAGAAGAAGACTGGTTTAGATATCTCAAACGATCCAAGAGCTTTAAGAAGATTAAGAACTGCTGCTGAAAGAGCCAAGAGAACTTTATCTTCAGTTACCACTACTACCGTTGAAGTTGATTCATTATTCGATGGTGAAGATTTCTCCGCTAACATCACCAGAGCTCGTTTCGAAGACATTAACGCTCCATTATTCAAGTCTACTTTAGACCCAGTTGAACAAGTCTTAAAGGATGCTGGTTTATCTAAGGAAAAGGTCGACGAAGTTGTCTTAGTCGGTGGTTCTACCAGAATTCCAAAGGTCCAAAAATTATTATCAGATTTCTTTGATGGTAAGGCCTTAGAAAAGTCAATCAACCCAGATGAAGCTGTTGCTTACGGTGCTGCCGTCCAAGGTGCCATCTTGACTGGTCAATCTACCTCAGATGACACTAAAGATTTATTATTATTAGATGTCTGTCCATTATCATTAGGTGTTGCCATGCAAGGTAACGTCTTTGCTCCAGTTGTTCCAAGAAACACCACTGTTCCAACCATCAAGAGAAGAACTTTCACCACTGTTGCTGACCACCAAACCACTGTTCAATTCCCAGTCTACCAAGGTGAACGTGTTAACTGTGCTGAAAACACCTTATTAGGTGAATTCGACTTAAAGGGTATTCCACCTTTACCAGCTGGAGAACCAGTCTTAGAAGCTATCTTCGAAGTTGATGCCAATGGTATCTTAAAGGTTACCGCTGTTGAAAAGTCAACCGGTAAGTCTGCTAACATTACCATTTCAAACGCTGTCGGTAGATTAACCACCGCTGATATTGAAAAGGCCATTGAAGAAGCTGAAAAATTCAAATCATCAGATGAAGCTTTCTCAAAGAGACACGAATCTAAACAACGTTTAGAATCATACGTTGCCTCAATTGAATCAACCGTCACTGACCCAGTCTTATCTTCTAAATTAAAGCGTGGTTCAAAGGACAAGATTGAAGCTGCTTTATCAGATGCTTTAGCTGCTTTAGAAATTGAAGAATCATCATCAGATGATTACAGAAAGGCTGAAGTTGCTTTAAAGCGTGTTGTTACCAAGGCCATGGCCACTCGTTAATCATTGCATTTAAAAAATTGTTTATAATTTCTTTAATCTTCTGTATATGATTAATGATTTGATTCTGTGTTTAGAGTGATGATGATCTTAAGATTTTAATACAAAAAATTGAAATACCGTTCCTATTTAATTTATGAATTCTCATACCTCATGACAATGTGTAGACATCGAGTGGTGTGAAGCTTGCTTTGAATAACGATTGTAGTGATTAGTTGGCATTTACATAATATGTAACGACTAATTAGTTGAAGAGAATTCAACAAATTTATAAGAGCTCTCGAATTATTCTGCTCGCCCCAATCAACAATATAAAGAGAACTTGAATTGATTGAAAACAGAATTATATATTCAAGATCAATATTTGACACAAAGCGAGAAGCCTCCGTAGTTGCTTATTCAGTGCCCGAACAAGTTCCAGTTCTGAAACAGTATAGGCCTGTGAAGGACTATCCAATGGCATAGCTCCAGCCGTAATTACTGTTTAGAACTCGTGGTTGTGCTTCTCACGTTAGGCGAATTTAATTGAGAGCACCTGTCATAACTTATAAGCTGTAATTCCACGGGTCGTCCTTTTAGACATCTGGTGATGGTGGTGTCCAGGTGTTTTGACTTTGTAAATAAACCAGAATAGCCTCTTTCAACTTCTCACAATCACACAATCAGCCCTGATTCTCAAAGACCCCCATCATCATAGAAGGCCAGGTGTTTATCATAAACCAACCACTCAGTTTTATCCAACCATCTCACCTAACTACCCATCATCACATCAATAGGCCTCCCACAACCTCTCGCCACCGATATGAATGCTCCCAATGTCAAGGTTGTCCCTGGTAAAGTCCAACTTTGCTACGCCAAATCAAAGATATTTGTACATCCATCAAAGTCTTCAAAGGATAATATTGCAGGCTATTTGTATGTTTTCAAGGATAGAGATAAATACTTTCTAGGTTGGATCGCAGAGAGTATATTCAGTGATGATCAACAAATCAAACAGTTCAAGAAGGCTGACTCTACGATAGTGACTACTGCCGATAATACACCAGAGCATGAAAAGATATATATCAAGAAGCCTGCATCATTTGGTCAATTTTCATTCTGTTTGCCATTGGAAAGCGTCTACTCATTGCAATTGAGTCCTCCATCAAAGGGTTATTGGTATGGTAAAATGACCATACAACCACGCATAGGACTCAGCGCTGAAACAATCCATCCATTGTTCTTCCATGATGATCTATGTGAATCCACTCAGAAGGAATTAGACGAGAAATCCAAAAAGTTTGAACCATTTCATGAAACCAAACAATTATTTTGGGGTGGGTTGCTATTCACTGATGTCTTGAAGAAATTTGCCACTGTTCAGAGACACAACAGACAAGAGTTCTTGATAAATCCTTCAAGTTTTGATATTATGGAATTAGAATCATTGAATGTTAACAATGGAGTGGCAGCAACAACAAATGATAAGGCAAAGGGTAAAAAATCGTTTGATTTTTATAAACTATTGAATGATGCTAGGTGGAATATTTTAGAATCATTTGCTAAGGTTACAGAAAAAACGAAGGATCCAATTATACCTATCAAGATTTCCAAGAACCCAGATGTTCAAAAAATTAATGAAGAGTTTGAGACCAGTAAGACCTTCTTAACAAACTGGGCTATTGATTTACAAGAAGAATCTAAAAGAAATCTGAAACTGAAAGATTTAGCATCTGTTGAAAAGAAATATGATATTGATTTCGATCATTTGTTAACAGACGATGAAATAATGAGAGTGACAAAGACTGACAAATATTCTAATCTTCGTGAACCAATTGAAGCTAGAACTTGGCTCAAGAATTATGTTGAAGGTGGTAGATTGATCAGATTTAGTGTTGATGAAGTCAAGGAACAAATCTTCCATAAAGGTATTTCTGATGGAAGAGTTAGATTGGATGCATGGTGTTATCTCTTTGAGTTATTCCCTTGGGGATCAACAGAAGATGAACGTAAATCTTTATTCAAAACTTATGAAAGACAATATAATGAAATGAAATCATGTTGGTCATATATTGATGAAGATGAATATTTTAAAGATCAAGTATTTAGAATTGATAAAGATTTACTGAGATTGGATCAAGATTTAATAGAATTCAAGCATGAAGAAAATGTCTTGAACGATAATTTATACGTTTTACAAAAAGTATTGTTAACTTTTAATGTCTTTAATGATAAATTAGGTTATGTTCAAGGGATGACTGATTTATTAGCGCCAATCTATTTGTTGGTTCTTCGTTCAATTAATTATGATTCTCATTGCAATGATAAGATGTTTGGATCAATTCCAACAAAGGCCCCAACAAACATTGATCACAATGGAGATGAAGAAGCTGCTGTTGCTCCAGGTTTGACATCATATTTAGATCCAAATGCTCAAAGAATTGAAGTCTTTACATTTTGGATGTTTACTAAATTTATGGATAGAATGGAGAGAAATTTCGTTCATGATCAATCAGGAATCAAGAATCAAACCCAAGTCTTAAATGAATTAGTTCAATTCTTATTACCAACACTTTATATCCATATTGAGAAGTTGGATAGTACTAATTTCTTCTTCTTTTTTAAAATGATTTTGATATTATTTAGAAGAGAGTTTGATGAAGTCAATCTTTATTCATTATGGGATAGATTGTTTACTAATTATTTGAGTTCACAATATCACTTATTCATTTGTCTTGCTATTCTACAAAAATATGAAAAGATTATCATTCAGAATGTTCATGCATTTGATGAATTATTGAGATTCACAAACAATTTATCCATGACTTTAGATTTGGAGGATTTATTGATTAGGGCCGAGTTATTGTTCTTGAAGTTTAGTAAGTCAATTGACATTATTGATTCAAGACTTTCTAAGGGCAATGGTGAAGAGTTGAGTCCTATAAGTGATGAGTTGAGGGGATTATTGTCGAAGGAGGTTGTTATTCAAAGAGAGACTAAGAGGGTTTTTGGATAAAGCCATAAGGCATACCAATATTAATAAAGCTAGCTATATGTTATATTCATGATCAGGTTTAAGATCAAACCGTTGGACCGTTTTGGGGAAGGCCTGTACAGGGGATATCATGATGCTTTTTTCGTCCCCTAGTTAATTTGCACTTTACAATTTGACGAGGAATATATATGCTACATAACGAATTGATGAGTGAAATGATTACGAATATGCTTATACAGCTGCTGTTTCACCACATAAAGGTGTCATGATTGAACAATGTAGATTATTAACCTGCCCTTTGCAAGCAAAAATGGGATCTCATTCCCTTCGGAAATGGGTTTTCCCACTTTAAAATTTTTCATTTTTTTTTTTTTTTTTTTGCGAAAGCGAAATTGGACATTTGTGGGACGTAGGAACGATGAATAAAATTGAAATTAATTACAGCTGATTCTTACTTCTTGTCCAATTCAACAGCTAGTAAACTTCTCACCAAGCTTTATTATCGTCTTTCTAGAAACCATCACAGATAGATACACATCTCCTTCATAATGGCTGATCAAAAACGTATGTCTGCTTCCTGTTTCTGGAACAGGATCTCTCCTTATCATTGTCACAAGGGAAAAAGATGAAGAGATCCATTTCAAAGAGTCAGTCTGAATAAAACTTTTTACTAACCATAATTAATTAATAGCTTTACCATTCTTCTACCAATTCTTATCAGGTGCCATTGCTGGTGTCTCTGAAATCTTGGTCATGTACCCATTGGATGTGGTCAAGACCAGAATTCAATTACAAGTTGGTACTGGTGCTGCTGCTGAATACACTGGTGTCATTGATTGTTTAACCAAAATCGTCAAGACTGAAGGCCCAGCTAGATTATATAAGGGTATTGCTGCCCCAATCTTGATGGAAGCTCCAAAGAGAGCCACTAAATTCGCTGCCAATGATGAATTCCAAAAGTTTTACAAGAAGGCCTTTGATGTTGAAAAGATGACTCAACCATTATCAATTTTATCAGGTGCTTCAGCAGGTGCTGTTGAATCCTTCGTTGTTGTTCCATTTGAATTGATCAAGATTAGAGTCCAAGATAAGAAATCTCCATACAAATCTGCTAGTGATGCCTTTTTCAAGACAGTAAAGAATGAAGGTATATTGGCACTTTACAATGGTTTAGAAGCTACATTATGGAGACATATTGTTTGGAATGCTGGTTATTTTGGTATTATTTTCCAAGTTAGAACATGGTTACCAAAGGCTGAAACAAGTACTCAACAAACATTGAATGATTTATTAGCTGGTGCCATTGGTGGTACTGTTGGTACAATGCTCAACACTCCATTTGATGTTGTCAAATCAAGAATTCAGAACACAACTGCTGGTCAAGTTAGAAAATACAATTGGACATTACCATCATTAGCTCTTATTTATAAAGAAGAAGGTTTCTTAGCCTTGTATAAGGGTTTCTTACCAAAGGTTTTGAGATTAGGTCCAGGTGGTGGTGTTTTGTTAACAGTCTTTACTACTTGTATGAACTTTTTCAGAACCATTCACGAACCATCAACCTTAGCTTAAGTGACAATGTTGATGAATTAGTCAAGACATCTCAACATTATTGTCCAATTGCTGGTTTTACTCAAAAGGATATCTACATACTTACAATTTATTTAAAGCACTTACATATATATTCACATGTCTATAACTCTTCCATGTACATACAATATTTCAATATCTGATTGATAGAGAGGTAGATCTACGTTCAATTTTATTTTTGAAGAGATAACTTCTTTTATATTCATTGAAGGAGAATGAACTCTATTCTAACTATATAAGACTATAAAAGGATGAACGATTGTATGATCTACCAGCCCTTGCTATTCACAACACAGACCTCCTGCAAGCGAGGTGCGAAACTTGAATAACAAAAGAGCGTTAAGATGATCAATTTCCTCTCACCAAGAAGTTGACGCTTTATATGAACATAGGGTATTATAATGAATTCACTTAAGCAACACGGAATAATCTTGGTTGACCGCACACAAAAATAAGAATTGTGGTTGAAGAAGAGAAAAATGGGAAGAAGGTATAAGTCGAATATTGAAAAATTTTCTTTATACTCTGCAAAAAACTGGCACGTGACTTTTTATTAATTTTAATTTTTGGGGGTTACCCGTGAATTTGGGAAATCAGTTTAGGGCAAAGAACAAAGAACAGCTCAGACTATAGAACCAACCATCAAATATCAACTATCAAAGACTGGCAGGCGGTAAAGATGAGTCTACCACAGTACAACAATCCAAACGACAATGTCAATGTCATCATACGGTTCTCAAGCAGCACTTACCCAGACTTGGCCCTTCCCTCTGTGAAGCTCTCTGACCTGAAGATCAACTGGATAAGAAACCAGGTCAGACTTTTGAACAAGCAGCTCACGACAAAGAGATTGAGATTCATCCATTCAGGTAAGGTTTTGAACGGGCTCACCAACTTCTTTGAAGAGTATGTCAAATTCAAAAGATACAACAACAACAGCAGCAGCAGCGATAATGATAGTGCCGGGGTTGGTACTAGCAGCAACAACAATAATAATAATAGTGAGAATTCATTCATAATACATTGTTTGATTGGAGATGATTTGACAAGAGAAGAACTAGATAAAGAGAATGAATTAGATAATATTAAACAGGAGGTATCGACAACTGCTGCTCCATTGGGATTTGATAGATTTGCCAGTGCTGGATTCACACAAGAAGAGATTAACGCAATGAGAGAACGATTTAGATCATTATATGGGAACTTACCTGTTGATGGTTCAAACAACAATAACAATAATAATCGTCATAGAAACAGACATCATCATGGTATGAATAATGGTGTTATTGAGGATGAAAACTCTGATGATGAGTACGATAGTGATGACAATAACGATAACGACAACAATAATGACAATAATACAACCACAACCAATGGCGCCAATAATAACAACAGCAACAATAATGGTAACGGTAATAATCAGGCTAATGATATAAGGCAGCTAGAAGAGAGATGGATGGACTCTACAGTGAATCAAATGGATGAATTTGCTAATCCAAATCCTACATTTTATGATAATCAAGATTTATTAATTGGTTTATTGATTGGGTTCTTGCTAGGTGTTTTAAGTTTATTTCTATTGAAGCAAGATATATTCTCCAAGAGGCAAAGAATGGCTATTGTTGCTGGTTTCTTCATTAATTTCTCCTTTGCACTGGTTAGACAATGGTCAAATTAGTGGCAACAATCTGATCCCACATAGCAAGGAAAGTGCATATGAGAGTCATAATCAAGGGATTATACTCTGGTTGATTGTTATTTGTTACTGGTGATAAACAGGACTTTGGAGTCAAACTCTATTGGTGAAAGTTGACCTGAAATGTGTTTGAAGTTCTTGACTGGCCGGTTTCCCTTTGAGAGGGACCACGCTCTCAAGTACAGCTATTATTGCTTATAATTGGAGAGTTATCAAGTTTAACCTGGATGTTAGAGCGTTGATTTATCTACGAAGTATACTTGAGTCTTGACTCTGAAATTCTTTTCTGCAACACGGTAAACTAATGGAAATGCTGGAACGGTCTTATAATGATTGCTACAATGCTACAATTGCTTATAAAAAGGTTGATAGGCTAGAACTTGTGATTTAGATATTATTTACAAATGAATACTAGTTTGGGCTTATATACAGGGGTGTTATATCATGAATATTGTTATGATAATTAGTTGAATGACTATTGTAAATTTCTATTCCAATTTCAAAGTAGGTTTCTTGTAAACAAAATTCTGAAAGACATAATCTATAACATGTTCCACAGGTTTATCAAAGAGGTAAGGTAATAAAGGAACAATAGCTAACCCAACCCCAACTGGACCCCAAGCTCTTATCTTAAGATTCTTGATGTTCTTATCAGCATACTTTTGTGCATACTTGACAGAGGAATGGATAGTAAAAGCTGGCAAACCCATAGAGGCAATACTTTGGAACAACCCTCTTTCTAAACCAACCAATCTCCAATCTGGTGAGCCAGTCTCCTTGGCCAATTTAGCAGCAACAGGATCTGCCTTTGGGATATCATCCCATGGTTTCAAACCTGGTGTATATCTACCTTCTCCTCTCAGTTTTGCCTTCCAAGCTTCATAAGAGACATCACCCAACACATAACACCATGAGATCCCATAACAGGACTTGACTAACCATGGGGACACTGCCGGTCTAAAAGATTCACCGATATCTGATGTGTATGCCACATATCTATGACTTGCTAATAGAATTGTTCTTAATCTGGTGGCGTAAGCTGCGTATCTGACGTTTGAATCAATGGAATCTTGATTGGTGGCCAATGTGCCTGGTTCAGTGGATTCTTCTACTTGTGATTTGTCCATTGTGATTGTTAACGATGATGATAGTGTCAATTAATAGCTTCGAGGTTGTTTTGTTGGTTGATGGTTGAAAAAGGGATGGTGGCGAAGATGGTGATAAAGTGGGATATGAAATTGAATTTTGGTTGGCACAGCTGGCTTCCGGATCGTTTCGGCCGTAACAGACAAAAGCGGTGGTACTAGGTGCTACGTTTTGAAGAAATATCTAATCCTGTTGGATAATAATGGATTAGCAATAAGATATTCTCTATTAAATAATTATTGATGTATTGTACAAAGTTCATTCAAAAAGTACAGACTTCCCATTAGTTCTTGCTGTTTCTTTAATGAAAGAGGTTTGTGATATTCTAATTGGTTGATGAATGCAACATGCTTTTTGAGTCTTGAATTATATGATGTATTGAGTTCCAAAATTGATATTAGTTAACAAAACACTCGTAGTTTTTGGATTAACGACGGATCAAAATATAAACATTTTCTTGTTTTAGACTTGATAATGTACGATAGTTACCTTCTAGACATAACAATAAACCACCGAATGAAACATAAACAGAGCTTAAAAAAGGACATAGGATTGTTAGTATTATGATCTTCAATTAGATTGCTGATTTGAACTGTATTGGTTTCTCAAAGACTTACATTTTATCATCTGAAGATTCTTCAAACTTGTAGACGGTACCATACATCACGTAATCATAATCATCAGCCAATGATTTCTCACCAGCTCTTGGTGGTCTCCATGAAGCAGTATTTCCAGAAGCTTCATCTTCATCTTCATCTAAAGATAATGATGAAGCCAGTGTGATGGTTAATGAATCATTAGTCTTTACTGGAAACAAATCACTGTTTATATCCAATGTGATCTTTATATCTGGTGATGTGGTTGAAGTACCAACAATACGGGTGACTTTGTTGTATCTGGCAACATCAGTTTCCGTTATACTAAAGATATCATCGAATAAAGTGTTGGACATTGTGAATTATTGATTGGAATTAGTTACTTCAAAGCACACTTCGAATGTTATTACTGTTGTTCTTCTTCCTTCATAATTTTTTTTTTCCGAAAAAAAAAAAAAACGTTGAAGTTACCCGAAATTCGGGATTAGCAAGGAGTTAACTCGTGTTTCAAGATTGAGAAGCATATTGCAAAATCTTCTGGGTCAGGGGGAGAACATGAAGAAGGTAGAAGCTTCTCATTAATTTTAGAGATCGTCACTACGCCCACTTGTATAATTTTGCTTCTCAGTTATACTGACACCAGCAACGGAGTAAAATTCAATACTAGAACAGAATACTTTATGCAAACTGTCTCTCAAAGTATATTACTACACACGAGTGATGTTAAATCTTTGATTCAATTTTTTTTCCTAATATACGATAGACATCTTGATTGATTAGTGCTTACTATTAGGGAACCAAATAGACAACTAGACATCTGAACTCTTATATTCAAAAAAATATATTACTAAAGAAATGAATGATACAATTGAAGGATTCAGCTTGACTAGCTTTCTCCAAAATGATGAAAAGATAGAAAGAAGTAAAGCCACTAGAAAAGAAAAGGTTAACCATATCAAGAAATCTACAATTGTTAGGAAAGTATCCATTCAGCGTACTACAGCAGGGATTAACACAGTCAATAAAGATGACACAGTCAGTAAGGAGTTAACTCAAACTACAAGCAGAACAAATACGAATAAAGCCAAAACAAGGCCAAGATCAAACGCACTATCAGATGGGTCCTGTGATGTGACTCTGGATGTGCTATATAACTTTCCAATGTGTATGAAGAAGGGATACACCTGTATTTTGTTGGATCATAAAAAGCGCTCCAAGTAGCTCAATTCAGGGCCAAAAAGCTTCAATTCCAACTCAATTCCCCCACGAAAAGCAGGTAATATTATCAAAGAATAACTAGAAAACGCATTAATACACTCAAAATACTCATACAACACTCTACAACCACCTCAATATCCATAAACAGCCCCAACCTTCGCCATACAAATTTGACACAAAAAGCAGAACCGGTAGGGCCACATTCCGTTTTGTCACCAGCCCAGAAACAAAAATAAAAGAAGCAGAGCCCAGTCACAATCACAAAGCGCTCCCAATCAAACACCTTCCACCAACCACAACGACCCACACAACTTCGCAGACCATTAAATGACAATCGAATCAAGCAGCGTGTCGCATCAGTACGTATCCCGTCCCCTTCTCCTGGCAGTGCTGCTCTGTCTGGAGCGCTGGTTGCTGGGTTTGACTTGCAAAATCCCTATTTTCTGGAGCAAAGCAAGATATCCCCCTTATCAACAGGTTTCAGAAAGGAGGGCAGAGAATGGAGCTTAGAGACCATGAAACAGCGTTACTAACACCAGGACATTCCATATAGAGATGACACAAAGCAGCAGTCCTTTCAAAGAAGAAGCTCCTGTCTTCTTTCCCAGCCAAAAACATTTGACGCCAGAGTCACAGTGAACCATTGGCAGCTCAGAGACTTGGTCCAACCACTCTCCTCCAACAAGGACGAGATCATCTACACCTACGACGACTGCATCAAGTCTACGAACAGGAGAACCAACAGGACATCCACGATACTGAAGTTGGACTTCCAGCCAAGATGCTTCAAGGAATCCAACAATATCATTGTGGCCGGTGGGGTTATCACATCTTTGAACAACTCCCAATCAAGAGCATCTTCCTCCTCTTCAAACACACATCAAACAAACTTCCAAACACTGGGAGATGGTAATAGTGGTGCTGGATCAAATTGGAAAGGGTTGTTCTCATTCCATAATAGAAACACCCAAAATTCTCATACCATCAAATTAGGGTCATATATCAATAACAACGTCAATATAAGAAAAGTATCAAATGGTCAATATAACTCTTTTGCATGCAACAACGACATGTGCTTATATAACGTTGATATCTCAAATTCATCAATGAATGTCACCAGTTCTCTCAATTTAGATGCCCCTTTGAATCACTCTTGTTTATCAGATGATGGGAAAAATTTGGTTGTTGTTGGTGATTGTTCAAACATTTATATATTGCATCCTGATGAAGCTAATAATCAAATTTCTTCAAAAAATATAATTCAAACCAACTGTGATTCTGGATTTTCAACTTCTTTTAACTCATCTGGAACTCAATTTGCATCATGTTTCCAAGATGGTACTTGTCTCATATTTGATGTCAGAAACTTATCAACTCCAATAAAGAAGATTTATTCAACAAGAAAGAATATGCCAGCTGGTGCATTTAGATGTGTCAAATACTCAAGAGGTACTGATGACTTGTTATTGATTAGTGAACATGTTGGTAGAGTCCATGTTGTTGATGCTAGGGATTTCAATAATCATCAAGTTATAATGTTACCAGTTACTCCAATAATGAATGGTAACAACATGGTTAACAATGGACCTATAGTCTTCAGTCAAAGGACTTCTTCATATAGCAGTCAAGAATCTGATGGTAGTATATTGAATGAATTTAGAAATAACACTATGGTGAATTCACAGACGCAACATCATCAACAACATATATCAAATTCAAATACAACAAACATTCTAAAGAATGTTCCCAAAGTGTTAGATTATAATGAGATTTTGAATTATGAATATTCTTTGTCATCACCTAATAATAATTCATCATCCTCACCTGAAAACAGATATAATCATTCAAGCTATTATAACAGTAGCTCTACTGCTTCAAACAACTTTACTCTATTATTTGCCCTTCAACAGAGTGGGATGGATGGAAATCCAAGATCATCGTCTTCATCCAACAGTACACTAACAGATATCAATAATCATGGAGACAATAGAGGCATAACTGATGGGGAAATGTCATATCAAGATGAAGATGAAGGTGTTGATATAGATGAATATGAACATGATATTGACGACGAAGATGACGATTTTGATGAAGAAGAAGAAGAAGGAGAAGATGATGACGATGAGGACGATGAAGAAGACGATGATGATTGTTTTATTGAAGCCTCGAATGCTTTATCACATATACAAGACCAACGCAGGACGAATAGTGCAAGTTCAAGTACAAGTTTTAGATCACATAACGGAGAAGGCGAATTCTCTGATAATGAAATCAGCGGAATTGATTGGTATGAAGATTACAAGGGATCACATATAGTGATTGGCTATGACAAGGGATTGATAAATTGGGACATTGATTCCTGGGGAAGAAGAAGTTTCCCATCATTCAAACTTTCATAACCCATGAATTTTCACTTTGAACAATGTCAATTAATTATACTAGTAACATATTATCAAATTCAATGTTCTTTCACTTCAATATCAATTATATCAGGAATATAATATCTACTTGAATCGTTTCGACATTAATTCTTTCTTTATTCCTTTGTAAGATACCAGAAGCTTGTCAATGTATGTATGTATTATATGAGTATATGAATTAAGCAATCTGTAATTATGAGAAAATTACATGTATCTTTGTTCTTATGGCTCGATCTGTGGCTGGAATACATCCATCTTGCTGTGCCGAGAGAAAATTGTACTCATTCCAAAATCTATCAAGAAAATCTTGTTGACACCATCTATACTCTGCAACAGGACGTTTCTAAGATTCCTGTCATTATGTGCGACACCAATACTCTCCAGATTAGTGAATGCATCTTGCACAGTCGTACTCCAAAATCCGCTTATCAAACGTTTAGCATCAGGTATCTTCTCTAACAGAACATATGAACCGAACAGGGAACTGAAGTCGACTTCATTTTTGCCCTCATTCTCATTCTCATTCTCATTGTCGTCGTTGTCATGAATATTATTGGATAAAGCTGGCTCTTTCAGATTCAACTTTTTATAGAACCCCTTGACATAGATAGATGGTCCATAAGAATAAACTTTGGGAGCATTGATTGGAATGAACTTTTGAGACTGTGCTTCATCTAATTCACTGATCCTTTTCTTTCCTTCTTCACTTTCCAGCCATAAATTATAGCAATTTATTCTTTCCATCGCCTTCCATTCTCTGAAAGCACTATTCTTGCAATAGTTCAACACGCCTTCACTTGCTGAATAGTTTTGCTGTCTGACATACATAGGAGGGCTGAATATTTTTACCAGAACTGTTGATGAAGTGTTCATCAGAAGCCCAAAATTGAGTATTGCATCTTTACCAAACATTTTTAACGCATCAGCACTTGATATTTCAAATATAACAGCTCCACCATCTCGATTTTGAATGATCTGGAGATCATATTTATCAATATCATCAATCCTAATCGCTGAATCAACTTCTTCGTTAAACCATTGGTGAGTTAACGCGTGTACACTTGCATCATATTCTGCATCGTCCAATTCTTTAACAGGATCCCATCTATGAAGTTTGTAATCTGCCAAGGCCCTATCATAGCTTGCTAGTGCCCTTTCTCTCGAGGAAGTCCAATTCTCATCACGATAAATACCATAATACTGTGAGTCACTATCAGACAATTCGTTTGCTTTCCTCTTTCTGGTAATAGTCTCATCATCTGATCTTTCCTCTGAAGATGTATCTTGTTTCTTATATGACAAATCATCATTGTCTGTAGAATCATCATCAGTACATTTTTGTTTCTGCGATTCCCCCTCAGCAGCATCATCTTCACCATCATCAGTGGTCTTATTTGGAAGTAACCTGAAAACAATCTCTTGAAGAATAGAATTTGCTAGATGTCCAACAATATTGAAACTTTCATCTTCGGAAGCATTTGTTTGATTTAATTTGATCAATTTAAAGGTAAATTGTGGAATATTGATAAGAGAAGATTTGGTCTTATTTGAGGCTTTATGAGTGACAATTAGACAATACATCCGATCTATTAAGAATCCTTTATTCGAATGACATAATGTCATATATCGATATAGCTGTACCACTGCTGATAAGAAATCTTGAATCTGAGGTTCATAATTATGGGGATTTGTCTCATCAATTGCCAATGGAACACCATCATTATTGTCAAGAAACAAAAGTACTTGTTCAAAAAAGCTAAATAGCTTGAATTCTGCTGGGATATCAAACTTTAGTTCTCTAGGTTCTCCTATAAATACCTTTACTCCTATCAAAAGATCTGGGAAAACGTCATTAGACCCCAATTTCAGCAATTTGTTCTCATATTTCAACATAATCTCTATTGATGAGTGGTGGGGTTCAGCAGTGTGGATGAATTTTCTGTTATCTGAGTCTATATCTATGTTAAATGTTTGGGAGATTGTCTCCAATAAAGTCTTGACAGTAGAAAATAAGTTCATTAGCAAAAGAACATGAAGATCTTTTTTTTAAATGTTAAAAATTCATTGTCAGTTGCGTGAGAATCAGATAGACAATTCATTATGTACGTCATGTTAGACTGTATTGAACAATTGGCAGCATAGTTGAAAGGCACATTGGTATTAGCTGAGTTTAAAAAATCATCTGTTATACCTATTAAATATTTGAAATCTTCAATCTCACCCAGAACACACTTTTCGAAAGTAATGGTTTCAATAAAGTCCATGGCCTTTTGTAGCTCTTTGCTGTGAGAACCCAGAGATGTGGGAGGCACCTGAGTTTGATCATTTCCTGTCAATGGGTCATCAACAATAATGGCTAAATTTTGAATGGGGACTGAAATTAAAAAGGGAAACAAGTTGACATGATTCATTCTGGATATAAGTTCACAACGGTAGTAAAATGGGTACTGACCTCTGGTGTTGTTGGTGAAAATGAAACTGAATAGCGTTGGATGTTGAAACAATTGCAGCTTGAACAGTGAAAGATAAGCGTTCCGCTGAAACTCTTGCAATGAGTTGCACCTAGAATTTAAGGCCTGAACGACACTGGTGTACCCACCTAACAATCCAATCTCAGTATGATTCATAACTGCACTGGTGTGTATGCAATTCTCCTTTGGTTTGGACTTGATAACGGAACTTGTGTTGTTTACTCATGTTAAACGCATTAATACACATTTTTGAAATATTTTCTCAGACACAAAAAAACAAGAAATACCAACAAAACAGAAAACAAGTGCTAACGGAAAACTTGAATTATCAAAACTGGTACTTACATTTCTGACATCAGTAAGCAATAAATATGACCATTATTTCAATAAATATACATTGCCAGTAAAATATTAATCCCTTAAGACAAACCACTCCTGTAAATTTTCAATCAACTTCGTCAGCTGTATTAAATGTTTCTTCTTTATCGTTGATAGCCAATTCTTCCAACTGATCTTGTTCTTGTTGTAATTGATGCTCGTATTCTTCCTTCAAGTCATTAAACTCTTGTTCATTCTCAAGAACTTGTTGAATAGAAATAACACCGCACTGATCAAAGACTTCCAATATATCTTCAGCTTGAGCCAATGGCATACCATGAAATACTTTATTCACTTCATCCAATGATTTTGTCTTCAATGCATCTTGCATGGCTTTTGGTAATGTTAAAAACATAGAATATGCTTCCTTATCTTCGGGAGTTGGGAGGTTAACAACCAATTCAGTACCTTCATCAACAGATTTCAATTGAATCTCCATGTTTTCCTCGTCATCATCACGAAGACCAAGAGCTTGTTCGGCTTTGATGATCTTACAACGTTCTTGAATATGTCTGAAAGTAGTTGCTAATTCTTGATGTAGGGCGGTAATCGCTGGTGAGTTTGGTGAACTTAGTAATTTCTTGAATAGTTGTTCCACAATCAACTTAACATCATTTTTATGAGTTGCCTTTTGAAATTGCTTGATATCTATAACATATTGAAGTAAGATTGAAAGGAAAATAACTCTCTTGGTGGCAGCATCATCACCGGCTAGTTGTGCTTCAAATGCTTCCATCATCAATGCATCCTTTTGTTCTGGTGTTATGATATGAGTATGTTCGTGTAGAAAATTAGCTATAGCTTGTAGATTATTGGTTGACAATTTGCTGTATTTTATGGCACAAGCATTGGCTAAGATATTCCCATCATCATCCCATGTTCCTTGAAATAAACCACTATCATCAACTGGCTTTGAAGAGGATCCAGAAGCTTCTGATTGGGGTACACTTGGTGTAGATGCAGCAGCTGTTGGAGTTGAGCGTGTACTTTCATCAAGAGAGTATTTAGTGACTCTAGGGGCAGCCTCAGAGGTGGAAGATGGAGTACTTGAGGCCTCTTGAGTTGAAGCTTCAGCTTTATTCAAGAACGATCTATCGAACCCAGTATGTATATCATCTGATCCAATATGTAGTTCACGTTCTTTATACAAGTCTTCCAGTTTGGTGGTTTGTTGGGCCAAAACATCATCAATCTTCTTTCTATGTTGTAATACACTAGCCTTGAGCAATATACCATTGTTTGGATCAAGACCAGCTTTTGATAAATCATTCTTCAATTGTGTGAATAAGTCTTCAATCATTTCATTGAATGTTGATGCTCCTTCTTCATCAATGCCTTCCGGCTTTGAGCTCTTATCAAAGTTTGAGTTCAAATATGAAGTAACATATGATTCATTGTTCAAATCATCATCTGAAGTATGTGCTAATAGATTATCAACTCTTTTGTTCAATTCTTCATACATTTTTGTTTGGATTTCAAGAGTCTTGATGTCTTGGTTTCTCTGAGCTCTTTGCTCATGAATGCTTTGCTGTTTCCAACGAATAAAGGACTTCTTATCCACATTTGGGTGCACCTCAACATCAGAATCATCAGATAATTCGATCTTATCCCATTTGGAGTAATCAATTGCCATCTTTGCCACGTCTTTGCCAGTTGCCACTGTGTACTTACTTCGACAATAGAATCAGATCGAAGAAACTACAAAAAAAATGAGATCCCAAAAAATCAATTCCGGTCAATCCTCGGAATTCCCAATCAGGCAATTTTCTTATTAGGCAATTATTCAGTTCATATACAACTTGTCAATCCAGTCAACCAAATGTGATTCATTGTTGAGGTACCGATCCCTCGATATCTCTCCCAGACTGCCTGGCTGTCTTGCCATTGATGCTGTAGAACAATATATGCTTCCCCCTTCCCAGGACCCCAGTGATACAACAGACCTTATTTTGATAGATGAAGAGAGTTTGATGTTTATAAGAGCTCTCAGCTCATCCAATATACGTGTCTTTAGGCCTGGTACTTTGGACAGGCCTCCTGTGAATATTATATTAGAGAATAGCTCTGGCTTCAGATCCAATGGCAGGTATATGAAAAGGTTTTCAAGCTGGGACAACAGCAATTGATTGTCATCATCAATAATATTATCTCTCTTAGAGTCATCAATCACTGGAAAGAGTAATTCTTCTATCAATTCATACCTCAATCTATTAGGAAACTCAACAATTCTGTTATTATTGACCTTAAACTGGAAAGTCTCATCTATGTTTGTGTCATTATCATTTTCATTATCATTAATTTTAGCATTATCATTGACCTTATTGTTATGAGATCTGCAAAAGGTCACCTCACCAATCAATCTCTCTATCAGTTGGAAAGAAAGGTTTTTATCCAAAGACTTCAGTCTTTCATCAAACATCTTGTGTAACAGTTTACCTGCTCTGGTTGATATTTTGATATCCTTGTACAACATCCGTAAATCGAATATTGGTGTAATGCTGATATGATTCCACCCTAGATCAATAACCAAAGCATTTGGAGAGCCTGATGATATGCATGAGAGTATTGGCTCAGAATAGAATCTTATTGACTGGGCGTGCATATGGAGAAGGAATACCTTGGTGAGCACTTTCTTCAAGGGAACTGGAAAGAATGGAGGTTCAACAAAGATCACTTTGCACTTCTTGGAATCGACCAACAGTTCGTCACGGTATATCTTGGCTATTATCCTCTGCAATGTGTTCTCCAGCTTCTCACTTTCCAGCCTCATCAGATCGTAAGACCACAGTACGTTGTCTGTTTCAACTGCACCCTCTTCATCCTGTATTGTTATTTGCGATAGGTCATAGCTCGAGGTGTAGTCTCTGTAAACTGGCCTCTGCTCACCAGCAAAGCCGGCACTGATGAAAAAGCTCCCCAGTTGTATGATGACTGGATAGTACTGGGTTGACTGCATTGTGTATCAACTATTCAGACCTTCAATTGAGCTGCTGGGCTATTTGATGTTGAGATATTGAAATATTGAAATGTTGTGATATCTTAGACGTGTGTGTCAAAATCAATTTGCCAGAAGGAAAATTTATAAAAACAAGGAGAAGTTTCTTTAACAATTATCAACACATTACCATCAACAACACTTCACAATCAAGACACATTAACAGAATAGAACAATGGGTGCTATAGTATCACTTCCTCTACAGATGGCTGGGACATGGGTTGCAAGCTGTTGCGGGTCCATGTGCTTTTCGCTGGTCTCCAAGTCCTTCAAGAGCATTGGCTCAAGTTTCTCAACAAGACTGAGCTACGCCTTCCTATTCCTACTGAATGCAATCTTCTCGTGGATAATGATGAGTGATAAGGCAATCAAGGTATTGGAGAGAATATCAAAGTATGAGTGTGAGGGAGCAGAGTGTGGATTTTTTGGAGTTCATCGTGTCAATTTCTCCCTTGGTATGTTCCATATCATATTGGCCTTACTATTGATTGGTGTTCATTCCACTACAAACCCAAGAGCTAAAATCCAAAATGGTCTATGGGCTCCAAAAATACTTGTATGGCTGCTATTCATATTTGTGTCATTCTTGATTCCTGACAAGTTTTACATCTTTTTCTCAAATTACATCTCTGTCTTCTGTGGTGCCTTGTTCCTTCTCATTGGGTTGATTCTATTAGTGGATTTTGCACATGAATGGGCTGAAACTTGTATTGAACATGTGGAAAATGAAGATGAATACTCATCAGTTTGGAAAAGTCTTCTAATTGGTGGAACAGGATTGATGTATGTTGGGTCCTTGGTTATGACTATTTTGATGTACATCTTCTTTTGCAAAGATGGATGCTCAATGAACCAAGCAGCTGCCACTGTTAATTTGATATTAACTTTATTAACGACCGTCTTATCAGTTCATCCAACCATACAAGAATACAATCCAAATTGCGGTATTGCTCAATCAGCAATGGTCTCAGTATACTGTACTTACTTGACAATCAGTGCATGTTCTTCAGAACCAGATGATAAGTTATGTAACCCATTGATCAGATCAAGAGGAACAAGAACAGCTAGTATTGTACTAGGTGCCATTTTTACATTTGTTGCAATTGCATACACAACAACAAGAGCAGCTGCAAACTCTGCATTCAACGGTGGTAAAGGTGGAGGAGCAATCACAATCAATTATGATGAACCAATCTCAGAACCTGCTGAAATAATCACTGCTGAACCATCAACAAGAAATGAAATGCGTTTACAAGCTATTCGTGAAGCTGTCGCAGTTGGTACATTACCAGAAAGTGCACTACATGATCAAAAATGGCTATATGATGACGATGATGAAGAAGATGAAGAAAGAGTTGCCACAAAATATAACTATACTTTGTTCCATATAATATTCTTTTTAGCCACACAATGGACTGCTATATTATTGACAATGAATGTCCAACAGGACGATCTTGGTGATTTCATCCCAGTGGGTAGAACTTACTTTTACTCTTGGGTTAAGATTGTAAGTGCTTGGATCTGTTATCTCATCTACTCTTGGTCAATGGTGGCACCAGTCTTCATGCCAGAACGTTTTGATATAGACGTTTGAAAGGGAGTTAGCGACACGGGAATTGAATAGGGAGTTTTTTTGAGATATAAATGGATTATTATTGAAATTGTTAATATACAACAATTAAAGATTTGATTTAATCAGCTAATCAATTTGAGAAATTAACATTAGCTATGAGTAGTTTTGCAAAGCAAATGACTGAAGTGAGAGACGTTCCTATTCCAGAAGTTTAATGAGATAACATCAACATCAACATCAACATCGACATCAAGCTTCGGAGTCAGTAATACCACCTTCACCAATGGTATAAATAGACTCCTTCTCTGGCATATCAGGAGAATCCATTAATTTGGCAACTCTTTCTTCACCACGTCCCTTTCTATTATTTATTTTTCGAAAGCTGTTAGTAATAGAACATTCAAGACTAGAACAGAATGTGACTTTCCATTGAATTACTTACCTCAAAAGTAATCTAGTGGCGCTTGCATGAGCCAAGATATGACCACCAACCCTATAATGAATCAGAAAGTTAGTATCAGTAATATTATTCCAGAGGATTTTGTATATCAACTTACGGCTTTCTTCCATCAGCTCCAGCAAATAAGGCAGAAGCACCTGGGTCTGATTGAACTTGATTAGTCATGAAGACTGCAATGTTAAAATCTTCAGCAATTCTTGTTAATCTCGATAAATGTTGGTTAAGTCTATAATAGGGTTGTAATACTGTTAATACTATGTTGGCAAAAAACAAGCTGATGGAGCTTCAAATGGAATTTACTTACTTTTGCTGACGCTCATTCAATTCACCACGACCTGAGTACTTTTAATTATGGATAGTTAGTTAGTATTTATTTTCAATCGACTGATATCACATTCATTGAAATTCCCTTTTTGTACTTACATCGACTCTAAAGTTTGCCATGATTGAATCAATAATCTAAAACCAGTGTTAGTATAATCTTAACAACAATACGAAAAGTTAAAGAATCACACTTACCAAAACTCTGTATTCCCCAGTAGCTAATTCAGGACCTAGTTCTTCTAAAAGCTCACATTGATGTTCACTATTCAAAGCTCTGGCATAAGTGATGTTTTCAAGGCACGCATCTGGATCGACACCAAATCTAGCTGCAATTGATTTGATTCTGATAAATTATATTTAACTGTTAGTATTGAATCCCATAAAGTATTTGTCCATACATCAAAAAGACGATATATGCTTACCTATCTGGACGGAAAGTACCTTCAGTATCGATATAAGCTGCTTTTCCTTCGGCACCTCCAAGTTCCTATTTGACGAATGAAAAACAGACAAGGTTAGTATAACAGCCAATGAGTAACTATAATTTAAATGAGACAAGGGTATTTGAATATACTTTTGGTAATTGAGCAGTAACGCAAAGAGTTTGAGCCATTTGAGTTTTACCACATCTAAATTCTCCATATACTTCAGTTAAGCTCATAGTCATGATACCACCACCTAGAGCGCTGTCTAGGGATTTTGAACCAGTAGAGATTGGCACAACACGACGTCTAACATCAGCTTGCACGGTACCACTGACGAAACCAATTTGCTATTATTTCAAAGTTGAAAGAAGTTAGTATCTTTGTTAAGAATTTCGAAGGCAAATATTTCACGAAACTGGAGAATACTTACAACCAACTTTCCAGCTGCTTCTTTGATCTTTTCCACTTTGACTTCACTCAATCCTCTGATCTTCATTAAGTTTCTTCTAGTAGTTGAGATGACACTCTAAGTGAATATATCAGGGATT
This sequence comes from Ruyongia ponderosae, assembly GCA_030582235.1. Taxonomy (NCBI): domain Eukaryota; kingdom Fungi; phylum Ascomycota; class Saccharomycetes; order Phaffomycetales; family Wickerhamomycetaceae; genus Ruyongia; species Ruyongia ponderosae. The sequence continues at coordinate 114,003 of JAKTWV010000005.1, read as the reverse complement.
CAGGTTAGTAAATTGATCTTGGAAAGTTCCTTGAATAGAATAAAGAAAAGAAAACAAAAACATACAGTAACACTGCAAATCCCAGCTGCTTTCAACTTCTGTATGTCACTGGCGTTGATACCTTGAGCTTGTAGCTCATCGATTGAGACGATGTTTGTAGAATCAGCGTCAATAGTCATAATATTGTTAGTTAGTTTTGTTTTGTTGTCAATATAATGTGAAGTTCAAAGTGAAGAGAGATTTTGAATGTTGAATTTTTTTATAAGATTTCCTAACCGCTGTGGATTTTGAATTCAAATAACAACAACAACAACAATATATAGATATTGATCTTACTTTGTCTCGATTCTACAATCTGATGTCCTGAAACAATTCTATAGTGATCATATGTGAAAACACATGTATGTATTCGTGTCGTAAAATATTTGTGGAAGGACCAATCAATCAAATTGGAAAATGCTTGTTTTAGTCTATCTAATTATGCCTTGTTAGTGCTTTTAGGGAGTTTTCCACTTCTTCATGAGGGTTGAAGTGGATGTGATATATCTGTTTTAATCAATTAGTACTGTTTCTTTCGTCAATCATCAAGTCAATCTAATCAATCTTAACAGCTGAGTAGATCTTTCTGATGAATAACAAACTTGCAATGAATCCAATAGCACCAGTGGTGATGAATGTCAAGGCACTGATGATGATGGAGTACCCAACGTATAGAACAAGGGTAGTGAAGGCAGTGACATGGAAGTTGGTTAGGAACATGGCATGTAAAAAGACATAGACTGAACAACCACCAGCAATGAATATGGATCTCCACTGCCATTTGTAGTTTTCAGAACATAATGAATAGTATGTCATCAATAAAGTGACAAGAGCAGTAGTCATAGCCATTAAGACAAGACAAAAGAATAAGAAACCAAACATGTAAAAGACTCTGTTGAACCATAATGAAGAGTAGATAAAGTACATCTCAACTGATATACAACCGAATGGGAAAATACCAGCCAGTAATGAGGCAACAATGGTCTTTAAATGTTTTGGTTGAGTTGGGATTTGTCTTGGAATTTGATTGGTACGCACTGGTTTTGATAAAGATTCTCTCTTTAAGGCAATAATAGAACCAATGACTGATAATGGGATTGAAATAACAAACCAAATGACAACCATGGCTAATAGAGTACCAGCTGGAATAGCACCCGAAGATTTAACAAAGATTAAAAAGAAGTTCAAAAAGATGAATGATAATAATAATGAACCAGGAACTAAGATTGGAGTTAAAGCCATGTTTAATTTCCAATTTTCACCACCAAAGAATTTATAGATTGATTGGGAAAAGAATGAACCAACGATACCAAATAAGGCGTATAATAAAAACATCACAGTGGATAAAGCACCTCTGTTTGATGGTGATAATAAACCAAATAGAGCAAATGCCATACTTGTGAAAGTCATCAATAATATTTGAACACCACTACCAACAAGAATTGATAATAACATTAATTTTGGAGGAGCTCTAAAGACATCACCATGTAATAATTTCCAACCAGATTCATCTTCATAGGCATCAGCACTAGTGTCAAGATCCAAATTAACATCATTATATTTAGAAATATCATTCTTCAAAGCTCTAATCAAGATATGTGCCATAACCAATGACAAACAAACAACAATCAATGAAAAGTTGATTAAAGAGACCCATTGAATCTTTGGATCATAAACATGTAAATATTTATCCCATCTTGTAGCCCAGACAGTATCTGATGGGATGAAGGTAACATCATAAGTAAAGATAACATCAGTGTTGTCAGTTTCACTCAATGTAACTGGAGCATAAGTGGCAGAAGCATCACAGACGGCTTCCTTTCTATTCCATGAGTGTGGTTGAACAGTGACACCAACAATTCTGAATTCATTAATATCACGTTGATGATATTCTAATTGAATATCAAAATGATTTTCTAGATGAGGTAAATCCATTTCATCAACTTGACCCATTTCAAAACCTGTACCATAAAAGTCAGAATCTGTTCTTTGATCATGTAGTCTTCTTGCAGCAGGTAAACCATCAACAATCCAATTATGGAAGAATCCATTACGGATCAATTTATTGACAAAGATGGCATCAATACCAGGATAAGTAGCTGGACACAACTGTTTACAAGTTTCATTCTTCAACATTGTGATTTCAAAAGGCGAGTTCCAGATTCTGTCACCAAAGATAATGGAACCTAATGATTCTGGCTGTTTTTTCAATTCTTCTGTTGGTTTACAGAAATGCAATCTCTTGTTATAATAGTCAAATGAGTAAACAAAGTCTTCAGTACTGCTTTCGTGAAAGACACTTGGGGTGACATGGTTCACCAATAGGGGGATCTTCTGGTCCTTCTCGTAGGAGGCAGGGGCACTTCCCGGGAGGTAGAATGCATTGATGCTAGCAGCAAGCGAGCACACCAGTATGAGCGACGACGACCACATCTCTTTGTTGATTTGCCTATCCCTTTTGCAACTGTTTTCGTTCCTGTTTGTTCTCGTTGCTCAAAACTGAAAACGCCAAAATCAAAAATCAAAAAAAAAAAAAAAAAACACTGAAAAGTCACGTGTCCATCATTTTTTTTTTTTTTAATTTGGATACTATTTGGATTTGGGATTTGGAGGGTATACGTAACTTCGATTCTTATGCTCACCTCATCCTGAACCACAGCGGCAATGGACACCAACTTGAACATCAACAACCTGCTCTTCCACCTTAACTCAGGCAATGATATTTTTCCGCTGCTCACACAGTACCAGCCCACCCCGGGCGTAGGCTCAAAGAGGTCCTCGCTGGACTGCAGAAGACTCATACTGGCAGCCTTTTCACCAGAGATCACTGTCCATTCAACAAACGAAATAGACCAATTGGCAACCCATTTTGGCTTCCAGTCCTTCTTTCAGTTGATCAAGCCCTTTGGCGAAAACATCCAGCACAGATTCCAAATCAGAGACTCACAATTGCTGGCAAGAAACGTCGATGATTTCTCTGTTAGATTCACCTCACCATTAAACGACCTACTCTCTATTCAACAAGCTTCCAATAATAACATTTCAACAAACACAAATACCACAACTCCTTCATCATTATCATCAATAAACAAGATAAACTCATTTAATCCAAACTCTTTGGAGTTGTTGATGTCAGAATATATCCAATCAATTGGTAAATACCTACCTAAAGACTCAACATCTGATAAAGATAAAGGACTACAACTACTTTTGAAGAGATCAATCTACATGAAATTCTATTCAAAACTGCTTTCCTCAAATACAATAAACTCATTTGAAACAATAAATCATCCAGTAGTATCTCTTGTCGTGATACATGCTGATTTAAACACCTATGATGATGCTAAAGACTTACTTATAGAATCTAAAAACCCTTCAGTAAAACCTGAATATTTGAACATGAATGATATATTACCAATCTTTTTGATCATTTATGATGAAAGCGAAAGCTCTACACTAGAAAAGGCAACACAATTGAAAGATCAAATAAAGAAAAGATTGTTTGCAGATTCATATATCTTAAGTTTAACGATGGATAAATCTCATAACCCACATTCAATAATACCTCCCATTTTATCAACATTAGATGAAGAATTACACAATACGCATTACACAAAATCAGACCCATCAGATCCTAATAATCATCCTTCATTACCAATGTCAAATATAAACTCAATCTATACAATAACTCAACAAATCATTCAAAAGGGGTTGATACCATTCATGGAAAAGAGAATTGCTCATTGGGATGAACAAGTTATAGTTCCAAGAAAATCATTAACTGGAAGATTATTCAACGTTTCCAAAAAATATTTCAAATCATCAACTTCCACTTCAAGTTCATTAAATGATCAAGCAAATACAAATTATCAACTTGATAAAGGTTATTATATAAGTTCGTCAAATGAAGCAATAACAAGAAAATTGGCAGATTGGGCATTCATGTTAAGAGATTACAAATATGCATACACGATTTATGAATTATCGAAAAAGGACTTTTTATCAGATAAAGCTTGGTCATATTTAGCTTCTGCACAAGAAATGGCTGCAATTTCACTATTATTAAACGTTTCCTCAGCAAATTCAAGTTTAAGTACAAAAGTTAAAGTGGATACTATTGATCCATTGTTAGACTCTTCAAATTATACATATCTTTCAAGATGTGGATCAAAAACTTATTCATTGAGATCAATCCTATTAGTTTCTGAATTATTCTGTTCTTTAAGAGATACTTGGTCAATGGCACCAACTGCTTTGAAATGGTTGAGAAAGGCATTAGACGATCAACTGTTGGGAAGAATAGGTCAGTCTTTGATTTTGGAGAGAGTAGGATACGTCTATTCTATCTATATCTCAAATCCAGCCAAGTTATTAATCGCTAAGCAGGCCAAAGAACAACAAGAACGAGAAAAAATAACAATGGCAAACAACAATAATGATGATGAAACAGCAAAGACACAAGGTGATGAGGTTAATGAGAATGAGGATAAGGACTCAATTGTCACTCATTATAAGATGAACCCAATGAAACTTCAAAAGAATAATTTATCAACTATTGGATTGACCAGAAATAGAAAGGCAGCTCTTTGGAGTCTCATTGCTGCTAAAGATTGGGATCCTGTTTCGCAACCATTGCAAGTGAAGATATGCTTGGAAATGGTGGATGACATTTACAAGGATAAGACATTTAGTATAAGAGATTCTAGTTTATATACTAAACTAAATTTAGCATCTACCAAAGCGATTAAAGCTGGGAATTATGATAGCATTTGAGCAAATATCTAATTATACTTAAATTGACTTAAATTGACTACAAGTCGTATAGAAATAGAATGATCATGAGCATTGAGAACTAAACAAAAATAAAAAAACGACAGACATTTCGTAGCACATATGCAATATTAAAGATAGATAAAAGGGTAGCTTAAACATGTTTCAAAAGAGTCTCTGGTGGAACAGTATCTAACATTTCAGTCTCATCAACTCTTGGATTCAATGGAGTGTAATCATGCTTGTTAGTGAATGATAAATAGGCAGCACATAATAAACCCAACAATCCAACTGTACCAACAGCCAATGCCAACGCAATCAACACAATAAATCCCCTCTTTACTTTATGTAGACCAGCTGACTTATTTTCAAGAGAGGTTGAAGTACTTGTTGAGGTTGAAGAAGACGAAGTAGTTGGAGAAGTCTTTGTTCTTGTAGAGTTTGTTATGGTTCCACTGATAAAAGAACTTGATATATCTTTGTTCTGGAAAATGGAGGCTATAGAACCTTCAGATGAGCCATATGTAGCAATAAAATAAGGAACCCAACTGGTACTGTTGTAATAAATAGCGTTGACATATCCATATTCTTCCAAAGTGAATTCACCAACAGCAAGTAGAATCTGATCCGAGTCAAAGAAAGTCTCATTATTAGAATCATTAGAGCTTTCCAAGTAGAACAAACCGATATCTTGAATGGAAGAGTTAGTAATATCTTCATCTAAGTTACTCCATGATGATCCATCATAGGCAACAATGAAATCATCACCAGATGCGATAATTCTTCCTGAGGTAGAGTTATCAACAAGGATGAATCTCTGAATGACCCCATCATTGATCCCACTAAAATGAGATGGTTGAGAAGTACTGGAGTTGGTAGAGTTGAAATCATATTCGAACAATTGAAGATCTGAGTCGTTGTATGAAATGTCACCAGCAGCAACCAATGTTGTTTCATTAACAAAAACAAAAGAATTGACAGTACCACTGAATGAATCAATCAATGAACCCCATGAACTCTCATTCATATTATAGAAACACAATCCTGAACAACTGACAGATCCAGCATCATCAAAATCACCACCCACAACAACGTATGTATGATTCAAAAATCCTAGTTCATTGACCTTTGGAGAACCAGAAGATTTTGTAAGAGAATCTGGTTGAACTGTTAATGCTGAATTGTTATTTAGATGGAATATCGATAAACCGCTGAAATCCTCACCAGTTGATAATGAACCCCCATCATAGCATCCAACAAATAACTTATTGTTGATGGCAAACAATTTAGTAACAGATGAGTTTGAGTTCCAAATGATATCCAAACCTTGTGTACCAGAATCTGAAACAAACATCAAATTTGTGATGTTCGAAGAAGTTGTAAAATTCCCACCAAGTATAGAGTAAGATTCATTAAGGTATAATCCAGTGTTGATAATGCTATGCTCAAGGGTGACGTCTGTAACATTTGCAATGTTGTCAATGCTATCTAATAGTATACCCTTATTGACCAAATCATCAGAAAGATGCACAGATCCAACAAAAAGTGTAGAATTGTTATTCATGGCTGAACTTGAAACATTTATAGACAAGATACCTGTTTGAGCAAACCACTCGTTGTTGGAAGTATCCCAAACTGAAACATCGTTAAAGACCCAGTATTTACTTCCATTGATTGTGATATTAGTAAATGAGGTCGCATTAACACTGTCATCAAATGAATACCAAGAGCCATCGCTATAAAGACCAAATCCATCCAAGCTAGAAGATGATGAATTCTTAGACAAACTATCAATGGTGGTGCTATTTTCTGTATTATCAAAAGAGCCAATAACAATCAGTCCATCATCCACCAGCTTCATACTAGTTACTTCACCGTCGAGTCCTCCATCTAGATCATTGGTAGTGACATTGACCTGAGAGGAAGATGAGCTACCGCTATGAACTGACAAAGAAAAGAAACTTTCACCATATGTGGAGTTGAAATCTCCACCAACAAATATGGTTTCATTGGTAAAAAGAAGCAACACATTGGCATTATCTGTCAAAGATGATCCAATTCTATTAATGGTTGTATTTCCAACATAGTCAGAGCCAGTGAAATTTGCAGTGTTAAAATCTGTGAAGTTTGAAGGAGAGTATTCGAATATACCATTGATAGGTATTGTTCCATTGACTGAATCAATCTCATCAATGCTCAAAATAGTAACTGCTAAGCTGTCAGCTACCATGGTCACAGTATCTGTAGATAAACCATCAATATATGAAGATAAAACCATTTCGATTTTCACTGATGAGTTCAACTGACCAGAATAAAGACTATCGTATTTTAGATCATCATTGTTTTGATAAATCAATGTGGATGCAATCAAGTCATTAGTAGTCTCATCATAAATGGTGACATTAACAACACCTCTAGTATCACAAGTATTATCAGTTGTACAACCAGGAGTGTACATCAATATACTATACTCACCAGAGTAACTGATATTTGGATAGAAAGTAACACCAACATCTGGAATATCTGAGGAAATGTCAACAGTAGACACTATGTATTCATCGTTCAATGATGCAACCCAATCACCAGTAGTTTCTGATTTTGAGTAATTACCATCAGAAGTCCCACATATTGGTTCGTTCAAAGTGTTGTTGGCATATGTATAAAATTCTGACTGGAAGATTTCAAATCCGTATAATCCAACACTTGAACCATATGAATCTAATGCCATGAATTCAATTGAGTCAACTTCAATAGAATTAACAAATCCGAAATCTAAATATGATGTCGTCCATGATAATGATCCATCATCAAACGATACTGAAGTAGGCTCATATGATTCGAGATAACTTGTGTTATATAATGGGCACCAAGCATCACAATATGCTAATTCTCCAGTAGATGGATCAACATATGTCAAGTTCATAATACCATATGAAGGTGTGGTTAAAATTCTGAAAAGTGAGATTTGACTGTCAGTGTCTTGAGAATTATATATCCGTATCTTTGAAGGTATCACTTCATATGGTAATTGAATATCAAATGTACTATCTGTTAAGTTGGACACTAACCAACCATCACTGGTTGTTGTTCCAGGGCATGATAAATCAGTGGCATCAATAGTGCCATCATCAGAAGAGGTAAGTGTGGCATATTTCAGACTCACCAGTTGATCTGCCTCCACTGAAAGATTTGATGAGCTTGTTGTATTTTCTAATAATGTGGGCAGTCCAAGTGTATTAAATTCACCACCGAATATTATATTTGATTCAACTTTGATGATTGAATTGACTGAACTACCACTACCAAATCCTTCAAAGGGTAGACTGGACCAGGAGTTGGAAGTTAGATTATAAATGGCTGCTGAGTAGGTATTGTTGTACTTAAAATCACCACCAAAATATATCAGACTATTGGTTGAGTCGTAGTATGCTGTATTAATTGTACCATTTAGTGAACCATCCGAGTTCAAAGGCGTTATTTCTGATGTTGATGTGTTGAATAGTGAAGGGTTTGATATGTTGTTGTAATTGGATATTGCTGTATAATCACCCAGCAACAGGTATGAATCATCAGCAATGGGTATAATACTAGTGATACTCCCTGTTACTTCTCCTAATTTTGTAAACTCATTGTTGTCTCCTGTTGTGTAAATTAGACTATTTGATGAAGTGCTCTGATTTGTGAAGTTTGATTTACCAGCATATGAGTAACTGGAGATGGCATTGAATTTACCTAATAACCCGAATTCTTCATTACTGAAAGAGCTCAAATCGAATTCAGCGTGTTGTATTGAAATTGGCGATAGACTTGATGAAGAGGCCAGTTGTGAAAGACCTAGCCATAGTAAAGTCCTTATCATTGTTGTTGTTGATGTTTGTTGTGATTTTATAAGTGTAAATGAGAGTGTAAATGTGAATGTAAATAATGAGAGTCCGTATTAGTTGTGTATAATGCTCACAGTTTGAAGTGAATGTATTTGTTATAAGTTTAAAATGGTTACTGCCTTCAAAGAATGGTTTTTTGTTAAAATTGTTGATTGATGGCGGTGAATGAGCTGATTTTTTGTAGTGAGTGTCTAGGAATGGTTGGAGGTGGTATTAGTTATTAAAGAGAGGAAAAGACAGTAATCCGAACTAGAGGAAAAGCACGAATTAACAACAAAGAGCAGTGCTGGTATTCTTCTCAGGCTGTTGAAAGGTTTAAAATTTTGAAAATATCAAAAAACCGTTTCTTCATTTTTTTTTAAAAGTCGTTGTTTACATTTTACCGCATTGGGACATCATCGACACCAGAATTTTAGGCTGGAGCACTTCAAGGTGTCAAAATGACAAAATGTCAAAATAACCATTGATCATACGACGATCAATTACTGCCATTGTTAAACTTGGTTTCTACATAAATTCATACTAAAAAATGTCTTGTGAGTTAACTATTGAGCTTCAACTTCATCAACGATTTGACGGTATCTTTGTTGAGTATCAGCTTGTTCTAGGAAGATTTTGTACTTGACATTCAATAATTGTCTATCTGCTGAATCAGCGGCACTTGGTTGAACAACTTTACCACCACCAGTCAATTGTGACATGACGTTCCAAAGTTTGTCACCTGGACGGTCAATTTCTTGTGGCTTCACGAACTTTTGGGCAGCAGATTTCGCTCTTGAACCGAATAAGATTGGTGATTCTCTTCCATCTTCATCATCGTCATCTGATTCTTCATCGTCCTCTGTAGTCACTGTCAATGGGAATGGGAAACCTTGCGAAGAAGATGCTAGTGGTGACAAATTTGTAGTACTTGTTGTAGCAGATGGAGCAGTGTATGGTGAAGTCAAGTCTGTTGCAATATGAGTTAGTCTCAAGTCTTGTAATCCTTTCAATCTAAATGAAGAAGCTCTTGATCTACTACTCTTTGGAACACTTTGAGCAGCAGCAGCTCCCAATAATGCAGAACCAAAGACAACTGCAGTATCAATATATCTTGGGATCACGACAGCTAATCCTGTACAGTCAGCCAATAATCTCATCAGTAACCCATTTCTACATTGACCACCAGACATGAAAATTGTAGTGATTTCATGACCTGAAGCAACCATCTTTTCAATGATTTGTCTAGTCTGTTGAGCGATGAATTCACAAGCAGCCAAGTATGTGATGGCCAAATCGTTCAAGGAGGAATCCATTGATTGACCAATAATAGCAGCTCTCATTCTAGAGTCAGCAATTGGTGATCTATTACCATGATAATCACCATAAAAGAATAAATGTTTAGCTAATGCAACCACTGATCTCGCACCACGTTCACTGACTAAAGATTCAAGTTTTGTGTTCAAATAATCAAACTTGGAAATGGCTGAAGCATCTGCTAATTTAGCCAATTCAGAATATGCAGGATGTGTGTTCAATACATGAGCTAATAATTGACCTGTACATGATTGACCACCTTCTTGTAATGAATAACCACGAGCCATAATATCGACATATGGACCCCAAACACCTTCAACAAAGATAGGCTTTTGAGATAAGACGACATGACAAGTTGAAGTACCAGCAACGGCAGCCAATCTTCCAGCTGCTCTATCCATACCATTCAATGATTTACCTTCATCTAGTTTCAATTCAGGGACTTGAGCAGCAACAGTTCCAACCCAACCAGCATAACAATCAATAACTGCAGAACCAACAACGGTTTGTGTAGTTAATCCTAATTCTTCAGCAGCTTGTTGTGATAAATATCCAACAACTTCACCAGCTGCTAACCATTTCCCACCTAATTCTGGGGAGCCACCTAATTTACTGAATCCATTCTCTACTAATTCAGATAAATTGATCTTATCCAAGAATTCTTTTGACCAACCATGCTTAGATCCTTCGATTCCTGGAGGGATGAAACCTTGTTTACAAGTTGTTGAGCAGAAACTTCTTGCTTCAGATCCAGTAGCTTTATGAGTTAAGAAATCTGGTAAATCATAAAACTTTGATTTGGCAAACTCTTCATCTGATAAGTTATTCTTTAACCATTTAATCTTTGGTAATTCCATTTCAATTGACATTGAACCACCAACATATTTCAAACACTTGTCATTAGTGTCGTTGATTTCATCAGTTTCCTGAACAGCTCTATGATCCATCCACATGATGATGTTCTGGTCGTCATTTGAGTAGTTTGGACCAACAGCAACAGGATGGTCAGTGTCTTCGTTCAAAACAACCAATGAACAGGTGGCATCGAACCCAATACCAATAATCTGTTCTGGATCCACCCCTGAATCATTAACACACGATTTGACACAGAAACAAATGGCGTTCCATATTTCTGTTGAGGATTGTGTGATGTAGTTTGGCTTCAATTCTTCTCTGTTGATTGGTCTTTCTGACTGGGACAGGATGTTTCCCATGTTGTCAATGATACAGGCACGAGCAGACCCACTGCCCACGTCGACCCCGACGTAGAAGACGGACGTGTCGATGGAGGAAGGGTTGTTGATGAGGGCTATCTGGTTGAGTGTGAGGGAGGAACGAGACCGGCTGTTCATGTTTGAAGTAGTTTAGTTGTTGATGTTGTTTGAAGAAGAAGATGTTAAGATGTCAAATGTCAGGAATATCCAGTTTTATATATAGCCTACAGGTGCTGATTGATCCGAAAAAGCAACACAACAACAACACAACATCCAGACCGCAACAACACCAACATTTGACGTACAATGTGTTATAAATAGCCGTGTACGTAGTTAAGATACATCATAAAATTACATGATATTGTTGGAGATGTTGGAGATCTGTCATACAAATTAATTAATTAATGCTCGAGGTTTTAACGTTAATGGATTGAAAATATAGTATAAAGTACACCATATATGGTAGCTATGGATTGATAGGAATGAAGTTCCCCACAATACAACTAGGTATGTTGTATCGATCTCTTCTAATGGTGAAACTGAAACAACATGTCTTTCTCTTTCTACCATCCTTTGTTCTTAAATTACAACTTGTCAATACTGCCTTCTGTCCCTTATCAAAGGCAATGGCTCCATACTTTTCCCAAAAATTAACAGCACTCTCTTCACTCATCAATTCATAGATGGCTAATTTCCCATCCCTCAAATCATCTGCTGATACTTCAACCAATTGTGCAAATTCCTTATTCCCTCTATAGATCTCTCCAGTTCTTCTCCAAAGACAGGCAGGAATCGCCATTGATGTAAATACTCGATCATAATCTAAAAGCATTCTTTCGAAACTTTCCTCAACTAAGATCAAATCAACATCTTTCAAAGTTCTAGCAATAGCTCTAAATGCAGGTCTGAATATACTTAATGGCTTCAAGATTCTTTGTTTAGATGATTGATTCATATAATTATCCATATATGCTTGTAATCTAGCATACCCCTTGGCATAATTGTATGGCTGTAATAATCCAGCTTCTAATTTGGCATTAATCACTTGTTTCAGTCTTTCTTCAGGTGATATCTCAGTAGAAGGGTCTGCTGCCGTTAAAAAGAACTTATCTCTTGCAGCATCTGATACCTGTGTGGCATGTTGTTGTTGTTGCTGTTGTTTTGAAGTTGCAGAGGATTGTTCAGTCTGTGCCTGTTGTTGTTGGTACGCATATTGTTGAATCTCATTATTGCTGTTATTACTGTTGTTATTATTGGTCGATAGTTGAACAGAACTAACATTTTTGGAGTTGTTATTATTTGTGTTGGTAAACTCATTGAATAAGAAGGAAGCACTTGTACCCAAATTTGGAGAATTCAGCATTGCTAGATTTGTTAATGAAAGATTAGTCAAAGAATGTGATGTACTCAATGGATTACTATTCTGACCATTATTTCCAGCAGAAAACATGTTACTTAATGGATGTTCTGAAGTGGTTTTGTTGTTTCCACTACCACCATTATTAATGTTTATGATGTTATGATCAAATTCAGGATCATCCAGCATTGATAAAAACTCATTCAATGATGAGAATTCAGAACCAGCATGCTCGGAAAAGAAGACAGGTTGTTGGTTGTAATTCAAGTTCGTTGAACTCATTGTATGGTTAAGTGTAGTATTCATCATTCCATTTGCATGACCCGGTGAAATGAGATTCAGTTGGTGTTGGTGTTGTTGTTGTTGTTGTTGTTGTTGTTGTTGATGCTGTAGTTGGTCTTGTGGAGTATGATTATGATCACTATTAGTACTATTATTATGATGATTATGATTTTGACGGTGTTTGCGTGTAGAAGGTTGATGGTTCTTGTTGAATAACTGTGTTTGAAGGTGTTGAGGCACTGATTGGACCTCGATGTTGGATACAGAGGCATTTGTCGTGTTTGAGTTGGCTGCAATCAATAAAGAATCGCTTGACAAGTTGACAGCAGAGATGTTATTATCAGAACTGTCACCATTTGAATCGACTCCCAGTGTGATTGAAGAAGGAGTTGGTGTTGCAGTTGCTGTTGAAGTTGAAGATGCTGATTTGCGAGTCTTTACACTGGCTGGTTCGTCATGGCAGAGATGGCCAATGTTTCGCTTGACACAACGAGAGCAGGGTCTGACACTGTCGCAAATCATGTGTGAACGACGACAATAGACACATGCCACACTGACCTTCTTTCTCTTTCTCTTTCCTTGGTCTGTTGCATTTGTTGATGTTGATGTTGTTGCTGGAGTGGCATCTGAATCGGCTGTAATGCTGCTGCTGTTGTTGCTGTTGTTGTTGTTGCTGTTGTTTAAAGCAGCGGTGTGTTCTGGTGTTCCTGAGCTGGACCGTATCCCACTGGTGTCCCCTTCGGTGTACTCTGCAGACATATTGACCTGTTGACCTGTTTGTAGTATAGTGAGCCCTTCCAGTCTCGAGAGGCCTCCACAAATTTCTTTGTTGGAGCGCAGATGCGAAAAAAATGGAAAAAAAAAATTGTGCACGTGACTTTTGCTGGAAATTTGATGGTGTTATGGAGATGTTTTTGGTGGGAGGTATCTGTTTAATGGAGAGTGATATGGTGTGTGTATTAACAGTGTATATAGTCTATTAAACATTCAACTAAGAAGCAGGCCCACGCTGCCCTTTCAAACACTTTTGCCATGGCAACAACCAGCACTTTTGAGACCGAAAAAATTAAATCAATTTGCTGAAACGAAAACACTTTAACCAAGTTATCAGTTAAAAATAAGGACAATCAAGGCATATACACACAGAATACACAGTGCATACTATCACTGCTGCTACACTCTACATTACATTTAACCTTATCAACTTTTTTCAATTCTCATCTGTCCATTTTGAAACAATTTTGGTGTCTTGTTACAACATCTTTTGCTCAGAATCCCTAGACTCTATCTAACGTGTTGAAGTACAAACTTATCGTGATATAAATACAAAGATCAACTATTCCAACTTGCAACTCTTACATCCACATTCACTTAATTTGATTTCAATCATCTCTTTTCAAATTTGCATTTCATTTTAGTCCACATCTTGTCATCACTGTCGCTTTATCTTCGATATTCATCACATTGAAACAATGGACACAAATAATAGACCAAATCCTGCATTCCCTCAACCATTCAACAACCAATTCCCATACCCACAACAAGAGTTCCAAAACCCTCAACATATAGCAACACCAGTCACCGTCCAAACACCAATCAACCCGCAATTCCATATCCAAATCCCTCCTCATCAAATTACTCCAGGTGGTATTAATCCTCAATTGAACCCTGCTGCCCTAGCTGCTGCTCATGCCCAAGCCCAAGCACATGCCCAGGCTCAGGCTCAACAACAAGCTCAATTACAAGCACAAGTACAAGCTCAGATAGTTCAAAATCAAGCCCAACAACAACAACAACAGCAGCAGCAACAAGTGGGTACCGTTAATAACTCACAATCAAATTCAACAATAATACCAAAACAGTCGATCCCAATCGTCAATCATCCTTCTGGAATGGCAACACCTAATGGCACTATTGTCAGTAATCCAATGAATAATATCATCCCAACAAATAATATGACACCCAACGCACAACAGATGCCACACCAATCAATCACACCAGTAATAATGAATGGTCCAAGAAGAATGCCACAACAACAACAAATCCCTCCACAGCAACAGCAACAAATGCAACAACAAATGATGCAGCAGCAACAACAACAAATGATGCAAAATCCAATGAATGTCTTGAATTTCAGAAAGCAAATGTCAAATTTGGCAACTCTTAAATTCCTTGATTTTTGTGAATTAGTTGGTGTTAGATCTGAATCAACGAAAAACATTCTTTATTGGAAAAAAATCGTTACTGATTATTTCAGTGAGACTGGTGTGTTAAG
Source organism: Ruyongia ponderosae (assembly GCA_030582235.1). Taxonomy (NCBI): domain Eukaryota; kingdom Fungi; phylum Ascomycota; class Saccharomycetes; order Phaffomycetales; family Wickerhamomycetaceae; genus Ruyongia; species Ruyongia ponderosae. Next base: position 98,886 of record JAKTWV010000005.1, on the reverse strand, counting down.
ATATAGTGTCAAGAGTGGTGTGGACTCAAGACAATTTGAATTCAGTGTTCCTATTGTTCCAAGATTTTTCTTTTCAATCATTCAAAGTGGTGTTAAAAGTATGGAAATCCAACCAGGATTATTACGGACTCAAGTATTAGCTAATGGAATGACATATCTTGAGAGTTCAAGATGTTGCTTTGCGCATTATTACGAAGATGGTTCATCTGTTAATATCCATGGGAATATCAGAGGAATATTGAATCAGAATTTAAAATTGGATTGGTTAGATTTCCAAACTTCTATCTTTGTTCCTGGTGTTGAATGGCCAAGTTTAGAAAGATTATTGACTGATGAAGATAAGATGATGGCAATCTTTGAAGGATATGCAGCAAATGCCAAGAAGGAGACAAGTACAAGTACTACTACTACTGGTAAGGAATCATCATCAGACGCTGAAAAGGAAAAACTTGATCGTGCTAAGAAGATGCAAGTATTGACGAAATTTAGAACAAATTATCAAGTGTTTCACAACATGTCAAATTTCGGATTACAAGAATCTGTCATGAGAGTGATGCAAGTCAGTGATGTTATGGCTCATTTGAAATCATTGATGTTGTTTTCCTTAAATGATAGTAATGGTCCTTTAAGTTCTTTAGAATCTTACGTGGCTCAAAATAGTCATGCCCTGAGTAATATCAATATTGTTAATGGAACTGCTAATACTAATCCAGCAAATGGTACACTTAGTGGAATGGTTGGTAATCCTAACGTTGGTGAATTAGAAAATGATAGTGCCGGTGCTGCTGCACCAAACAGTGCACCTGAATCTTCCAAAACCAATAATCCACCAACATCAGCTGGTGCTGGTGCTGTTATCAGCGTGACTGCTCCTTCTTCTGCTACTCCTGTTACTGCTACTCCTGCTGCTGCCGTTTCTACTACTGCTCCTGGTGCTGCCACTGGTCCATCTGCTGGAGCAGCCATCACTCCAAATACTGCTACATCTGCTCCTACTCCAGCGTCTAGCACTGCATCTGCACCATCTGTTGCTGCTTCTAATAAAACCCATAAAAGAGTACCGACATTGGACATGTCCCACTCGACATTGACAAAGAGAAGAAGAAAGAGCACAGCAGCTGAGGCTGTCAGTCCAAAAAGTAGCGTTGATAGCCCAAAGAGTACTGGAACTTCAACCAGTAATGGAAAACCTGCCAAAAAATCAAAGAGATGAGCATTTTTACTAGATATAGTTACTGTTGACCAGTAATTATCGTTCTATAAGTAATGAAAGATCAGATTCGTTGTCTGAATATTTGTATCTGGAACAGCTTTTTAATTCTCAGTATCGTAATTGGTGATTTTCTAGTAAAGTTAATGAACATCGTTATAATATTAACTTCACCAATCAATAATCAGTGTAAACAGCTCAACGAAATTCTCCTCAAATGGTTTTTGAAGCACTACAATATCAACTTCTCATTGAACTTCACGCTCGTTGCTTTCTAAGCAATAAATGTAATCATATGAATTCATACGCTGTAATGTACACACACACACACACACACACCTCCAGTTTCTTTTATTTGTATTATATTTCCCTTGACCACCATTTGTTTTAGCACTGATAAAACATCCTTTACCAGAATATCATTTAACAGTATAATGAATACTAAAACCAGTATCATCTAGTTTATCTGTTGAAGCACATATTATAATGAATGTTGAATTTATTGGGTTTTAGATTTTGTGGTTGATGAAATGGCGTGGTAGACCATGATTAATGTGAAGGTGGCCAACCCAAAGTAGATCGATAAACTGTTCAATTGGTCATCTGTTATCATCTTGAACTTTGTTTGTGTGTTAAGAAGATTTGTTTCTTGCCCTTCAAAAAAGTTCATCGTGTTTGATATTCGATTCGTGTTCATATTTATTTATTTGGCTGAGCCACGGGCTGCGTAACCAAAGATTTTTGGAGTTACCCGTAACCAAGAGGGCCATTTTAAAAATCAGTACTTTACTTACTTTGTTGTTTCTCTTTAGAATTGGCAGTAACTTCACATCAAATGGGTCATTTAGAGGAGTTCTTTTATCGCAAAGTAAGTGATTGATCATGTTGACTATACTTAGTGTTTTATTTTACTAACTGCTCTCGCTTTTTTGTGTTCTCATTAGCTTATAGGAAGTGCAGGCTTTCACAGATTTGTAAGAAACATCTACTGTAAAGTGAACGGTATTAGGCCAATGGACCATCCTTTGAATGCACCAAACTACACAGAAATGGATACATTATATGAGCCAAGCAGGTTGCATAAATTTAAAGCTTACAGATTACTGTTCTTTGACGAACTAAGAAGCTCGGTTGGAATTAGTAAGAAATACAATATGTGAAAGTGAGAATCTAAACTTCAAAAAACATAAAGAGATATGGTATACTATAATGAAAACTTTTGATAATGACTAATGAAACAAAAATAATATATATGAACTCATGCGAACTACTGAAAGAAGCTGTATAAAAAAAGTAGAGGAACTCCGAATATATTAAATTGTTGAATCGAACTATATAAAGAAACTAAAGAACAGACATATACAGAAAAAGAAAACGAAGCACAGAAAGGATATATGAAAAGAAAAAGGGTCCATATCATAGGTCATTGATCATTGATCAACATGAGGATGCAAGATTAAAAGGTAAATAAACGGAAATAGATAGCCCATGCAGGTATTAGTTGGGAGGAATTGTTCAATGTTGGACAGGTTATTTCAGAATCTGGTTCTTGAGTTTCCACTATATGCTAAAGATTGTCTATCAACTTTACGAAAGGCCTTCTTATTCACCATTCCAACATCATCTTCTAATGCAATGATAACATTCTTATCAGAACCATACTTGAAGTTATCAGCAACAACATTTGATGAATATCTCTTAATCAAGTATGGATCAACATCACCACGTAAGATCTTTCTTAATGACCAAGTGATGGCATATGGACCGGATGACGTAACAATAGTTTGCTCTTTTGTATTGATACCAGTATTGAAGTAAGCCTTTGAGAAGCTCAATGGAGATTTTGTAAGTTGTTGCATGGCAGCTGTATTTTCTGGTGATAGTTTTAATGTTCTAGTCTTTGGATTGATGTCTTTACCAAAAGATTTTTGGAATCCTAAAGAACCCTTGTTCTTACCATCCTTTATGGTTAAATCAATCAAAATCAAATATGTTTTGCAAGTAGCCAACAACCATTTACCATCAGCAGAAACTTCAACATGTATTATTGGATCACCAATGGCAGGTATTAATGATTTGGCCTTGATACCTAATCTATCGTATAATCTAATATCACCCTTATTTGAAGCAACAGCAATATAACCTTGTTCTGTAGTACCAAATGAACTGAAATCATTCTTAGTAGCATATGATTTATATTCACTCTCAACTAATTTTTCACCGTTCAATCTTGGATCAATCTTAAACAAACCCTTATCAGAAATACCCAAAAATGTTTGTTCACCAGTCATTTGGTTAAATTTAGCTGATGGACCAAATTCAACAACTGGTAACTCTTCTTTGACTTTCCATTCATCAACAATTTTACCATATTCAAGATCCATTCTGTATAAAGTATCCTTATTCTCACCTTGCATGACCAATGAACGATCTTCAGAGTGTAGCATCATCTTGGTTGGATTGAATGTCTTTTTACCATCAAGGGATAATTTTTCAATAGCTGTAACAAACTCTAAGTCATCGTCATTTGAGGTTTTAAAAACACCAATACGATTATCTCTTGTAACATAAGAACGATCATTTTTGAAAGATATTGTTAGATTTTTGTTTTGAGATCCCTTGAAGTAGTCCTTCTTTATTGGATCAGCATCTTCATCCTCAGAGTCTGAGAAATTTTCCTTACGTAAACCCGTTCTGAGATTGGTATTGATGTCTTTTTCTTCTGGGTGTGCTTCTTGGTATTCATCCTCTTCCTCTTCATCTGGTGGATAATCTTCCATATCATCATCCATTTCATTAACATTGAAGGCGTTCATAATGTACTCCCTCTCACTATCGTCTACCTTTGTCCATTTAGCCTGGTTTTTAGCTTCCCAAGAAGCTCTCATGAAACCAGTTTGAAATTGTAATAATGTTTCAGCATCTTTGAATCTCAATAACCAAGAGAAGAGTGAGTCTTCCACTGAGTAATTGAAAATAAACGATAGAACCTCATAGTTGAAGACAGGATTTAAATTTGATGATATGATGGTGCCTAAGTTTATTCCAGATTCAGATTCAACTGATAACCAATAGCTCCATTTACCCAAGTCTAAAACTGAAACAGTTCCTTCTGCATCTTGAAGAGAAAAACTTTGTAACTCAGGATCATATAATCTCAATTCAGCCTTCACTGAAACGATTTCAACGCCAACTGCAACAAAAATATCATCTTTTGGATCAGTAGACTCATTTGGCTTTGTTTCTGGTACAGTGGTAGCAGTAGCAGTAGCATTAACAGTGGCGTCTTCGGCATCTTCATAAAGAGAATCAGAGTCATTATCTTGAGGTTCAGATGAGGATGGTGGGATTGTTGAAGCTGTTGGAAATGGTTCAGGCTCGTAAGAATCAATCTTGAACTCATCTAATTGAATTTCAGTAACACCAATGGATGATTTGTTATATTTTCTTTCATATTCACAACGATAAATTGTGCTCATAAACTGTTCAACTTCACTTGATTTGATCGATTCATCAACCAAAAATTCAAAACTTTCTTCATCACCCTCTTGGCTTGTCCATGAGAGAGCCAATGTCCCGGCTCTATTTATTGTATGGAATTTCAATTCTTGATCGATTAAATATGCTCTCTCATCTTGCAAATTTTCAAAATCATCTTCCTCATCATCATCGCCCTTCAATTGCTCTTCGCCTTCATCATATGCTCTTTGGACAATCAACTGGAAATTATGAGGGATAGAGCTCTCACGAATGGAAACAACAGCATCAGTGTAAATGCATTCATTTGAAGACTTTGGAGATCCAGGACCCCTTTTCAAATAAAATTGACCTGATGGGATGATGGCGATTTCACCTTTTGGGGATGAGCCTAAGATCTTTTTAAGGAAATTCATAACTTGTCAGATTATATTTGAAAGAACTCTATTGAAAGTAGACTTGAATTTTAAATACAAGTATTGAACTCAGCAGTAGATATTCAATAGACAGCTCGTAGTATGTCTGAGAAGTTTAGCCTTCTTACTCGATTTGCCTTGCTTATGCTGCTATTCAACTGAGATCAAATCAAAACAAACCAAAAAAAAAAAAAAAAAAAAAAATTTTCTTTGTGTTTTTTTTATGTATCTAAAAAAACGAAGGTGTTTTTTTTTTTTTTTTTTTTTTATAAATTCTTGTC